>JAQGAS010001019.1:0-27609 GCA_034686365.1 Pachymerium ferrugineum | reverse complement strand
TTTAAAGGAAAACATCTCAACTGAATGAATAAATAAATAGGGAAAAGCCCAAAGATAATAAATTTTGAAAAAATCCATTTTGTTTTTTTTTTTCTATAAGTGGTATAAGAAAAAAAAAAAATCGAACGCGATCGACTTTGCCTTTTTTCGTAAAAATTTTGACAGTGAGGAAGATAAAGGGGTTTGTAATATTTTTTAATAAAAACTTTCTCTGCATATGATTCATTTAAGTCACCTAGAGAATGTTGTGCGATATTAAACCCAAAGTCCTTGAACATTTATCAATTTGTAAACAATTGATAAAGCTAAATGTAGATTTTGCAACAAATGATTAAATCCCTTTTTACTACTATGGAATTCTATTTATAAAAAATAAAATCCCAACTCATTTTTTTTTCTAATTGACGTCGGTCTTGAGATTTTATTGCTCTTTCAATAGCTTAATCTCTTTTTTTGTTATGCATTTAATCAAGAGATGGTTCGTATTCTTTGGAAATAAGGAAGAAGAGACCAAGAGCAGGAAATGTTCAATTGCCAGACGGAAGCTACAGTCTTTTCTCTCTCAATTCCCCTATCATGATGTTTATACCGGTGAGAAACAACAGACATTTTTCTGTTTTTTGCTAACTTTGATGAATTGTTTCTTGTATTGAATCGTTTTATTGGGTAACACTCCCAACTTAAGTGTTCACTTCATATTAAAGTTTGATTTTTTTAAAAGATCACTTTAATGGAAGGTTTTGACGGGTAATTTGTCATAAGTTTCAGCAATTTTGTTTGTAATTGGAAGGTTTGTTTAATGTTTATAGCTGAGCTTAAAACTGTGTCAGTTCATTCTAATTAACACTAGAGGGCAATGGACCATAACTGCTAGATAATTTAGATGAGTTTACATAAAATTTAGGATTGTGGTGATAATTATTTGACTCTATCTTGTCAAACAAAAAGAAAAAATTCTTTAAAAATGCAAAAAACCAAGTCACAGTTGTTCAATATTTCCGCTAGGTGAAGTTTTACCCCCTGCCTTACATTCCCTATTTGATTTTCAGGTGCGTAAACAATTGTTTCATAAGTTAGTTGTAGGATTTTTTAGATGAGTCACTCCATGTGCCAACTTGTCAATTTTGTCTTTTCGTAATTTTTTTTTTTCTCTTCAGTAAACTTTTCAAAAGTTCAATGACTTGCTAAGTGGTTCCACTAACGTTTGAACCGTTAACATTTTGAAATTGGCATTTTAAAAATGGGAGATTAAACAAGTTTAAAATATTTTTTGAAATGAAAATTCACTCACCTCACCCCATATTTGTTGAATATGAAATGGATAAAAAGTGTACTTTGAAGTTTTTTCCTTATCACAGATTAAATGTCGCCAACCAATCAAATGCTTGTCAATCAAGTGGTTCAGGTAATCCTCCCTATTGCAGGTGCATACTATATCTTCAACAGTTAAAAAGTTATTTTTAGTGTAAATATTTATCCATTTTGATGAACTTCTATGTGATAAGATTAATGATGCGTAGAAGAAGGGAGAAAACTTAATTACCTGAATCTATTTTGAATTGATTTCTTTTTGAAAAAAAAAAAAAAACCCTTGGGAATTAATACTAACGTGAAAAAAAGATCAAAATTCCAGACTTTTCATAATCGTTTAAATGTTTTGATAGGAAAGATTGAGAGGAAATTTTCATTTTGTAAAACAGCTGCTTGTAATTTATTACGTACCATTTACAGGTTTTGTATAACAATACCCTTTCACTGCCATCTGTCGAGAGAACTATACTTTAGAAGTCGATGATCTTTTTATACGTCTACACTTTCCTAATTATGATTATTTTCATACGTTATCAGTTTGTGAAACAGACCTATAATACTTCAGGCTTTTATCACTAGGGGCATAAAAAATAGGTCAGTAAAATGGAGGAAAGTAAATGAAAGAAATAAGATTGCGATACATTGCAATACATTCAATCAATCTTTTATTTATGGCATCTTGCATCCAACAGGATGAAAATATTTCATCATTTCAGATTGTCGAACTTTCCCACTTTATCAGAGTGAATTATCTAAGCAAAGTTATTGGTCTGAACTGATGCCCTAAAAGGATTTCTCATAAGGTAATTACAAAATTGTTTATTTAGAAACGTCATGCACAGCATCCCAGAATGACGTAAAGGGAAAACGGATGAATATGTACCATAATTTCTGCTGACATAAATTTTCAAGTAGTCATGTTTTAACATGAAACACAAAGTTTCTTTATGTTGTACATTTACGAGTTGAAAGTCTTTATGTAGATGTCTCTTAAGGTGCTGATTTAGGACCATTCATGCTTACAAATTTTCAATTATATGAAATTGAAAAGATAAAAACGACCTTGTGGACTGAATTTTGGAAATATCTTCAGGGTTGGCGTCAGTCCAAAATGGATCTTAAGATACATCTAAGTCTGTTCTCTAAGGTATTATTTGCCTGTTATGCATAGTCAGGTTGTAATTAATGAGAAAAGTTCAGTTGTAAAATGTTAAAAAAAGGAAGAGTTATATGTAACAGCCTTGATAGCTGTCTAGGGATTCAGCAACAAGATGTAAAGGGTTCGGATCTTGAGGAACTGTTTTTCTATTTTAAAGGGTTAAATTGAGGTTTTATAGATTTTTGGGTAATGCTGGGTTCAGATGTTGAAAAATTGATGATATTAGTGAAGGAATGAGATCAATATTTTACATAAGTTAACACGCAGAATGCGTAAGTAATTTAATGTGGTTCTTACGTCAAGCATCAGTAGGTCCTTCCAGATGAGATGAGATTTAGGTATGTTAAGCCAATTTAGTTTAAGTAGGGGGAAAAAGTTAAAGTTTACACAAAAGCTTCACATAAATGAGCAGTTGTGTGAACTTGATTTTCATATGGTAAGAGTGTTGGAGGCAAGCCAGAAGGGTTTTGTGCCATTGAAACCAGTTCAAATAAAATCAATGATTCAAAAGGAGAAGTGGCTTTCTTTGCACTAAATTTAGACAAGAAGTTTGCATTAAGTGTTATTTCATTAAACAACATGTTGGAAAGGAAAAGGAAATGGGAAATCAATTCCACCCAAATAGAGTATAAAAATAAAATGTGGCTTAAAAGAATAAAAATTGTGTTTGGGGTTGTAGGGACACTTGAAGTTAGATAAAGTAGGTCATAGAGTTTTGATTTTAAGTTTTGTGGGCAAAATAAATCACGTGACCTCTATAATTTACTTACCACTCGAGGCGATATGCAGTCCGAGATCAGCTTCTGATACTCCGATGTAAAATTGGAGCTTTTATACTGCTACGTGGTGTTTGCGTCTGTCTGCTAGTACCAATGACAGTTGAAAATGTGTGGGCACAACTCCCAGAAGCGCGCGCTCTCTAAGAAAAAACCATATAGGCTTTTGCGGGACCAGGTAGCGACCTCTGCCTTCCGTAGGAAGAGATTCCACCAAGCCGGTTTTTTGCTTTTCTTTTTTTCGGTTTAAGTATTTTTTTTTTTGTCCTTGCCCAGTGAAAAAAAGACTAGAATTAATTTGTAACTCTCTTTTTTCTTAATTTGGAATTTGATCTCTTTTTAAAAGCTGCATTGATTAGAAATTTCAATTTTGCTTGCAGTATTAAAGAAAAAAAGATTGTAATCAAGTCTTTTAGCCTTGAAATCCGAATTACTTTATTATCTTTAAAAAATACCTGATTGATTCTGTACAAAAAAAACGAATACAGTTCTTTCCCATTTCATATAACCAAACTACTCTGATTCATCCGTTGAATGTCTGCGCTTTCTTTTCTTCGATTTTTCCTTTTTACTCGTACTATTCTTTTCGTGTCGTTGTTTCCGTTCGTCCAAATGCCTTTTTGACTCTTTATCGTGATCTTTTCTTTGTGTATGTGATTTATCATCTTTTTCACGCTTTTTATGTAATTCTTCGCCAGAAGAATTTTCATCATCGGATGACGACTGTTGATGTCGTGATGACTTATGCTTTTTATGCTTTTTCTTTCTTTTAGGAGATTTTTTGTGTACTGTTTTTGTACTTTTCGAGCTGGAAATTATAATAGGTTAATTCTCGATGTAGAAACTCAATTAACAGTAGTTGAATTAACCTCGAGTTTAATGTTGTTGCTGAAGTCGATTGAGCTTGTGAACTTCTTTCTTCTGTTTCTTCTGCTTGTTTTCGCTCTGCTATCATTTGGAAATTCATTCCTCCTTTGGGAGCAACTCCTGCACGCACACTGCAGAAACAACATGGTTTAGAAATGGGCTTTTAAAAGCTAAGTTTTATCTTACCCGGAATAACCCATTCCTTCGATTCTTTCAACATCTAAACCTGTTCTTTCAATCTGACCTCTTTTAAGCACTTCTGCCATTTCATCTTTAGTCAATTGATGGTTGTCTTTCTTGATAGGTCTGTGCCCTCTGTAAAATAAATATTTTTGAATCAATGTTTGGATAACCGAAGGTTTTAAATGTCTTTTTCTATTACAATGCAGCTGATAAAGCTTCGGCCTCAGCTCGTTTTAAAGCTGCGACTGACTCTTTTCTTGATTGTGGATCGTTTTTGTCACGGGCATACCTAAAAAAAATACAAGATTAATAATTGTATATTAGAATATTCACCTAAATTTTTTACCAAGTTAAGTCTTTGCCTTTTTGCCATCTACCAACAGGAGCTTTTACTGAATGACCTAATAAATATATATTGTATAACTGTAAAATAAAATATATCACTATATTTACCTAAATAATTTTCTCTGAATTTATCTGTTTTAATATCCTCCCAGTTAAACTGATCCTGACCTCCTCGAACACCACCTCTTGATGGAAAATACATTTCGCACGGTATAAACTTACAGTTTACTATAAAAATAATGTAATGTGCTTAAATAAATATCGTCGTAGTTCGTTTGTTTGGTATATAGCGGAAGTGATCAAAAATGACGTTGTACGCCGCTGCACGCCGTGGTGTCATTTTAACGAACCCGGGTCAGCCAGACGAATTTTTCCTTCTCATAGCGCAATTAAAAATACACGGCAGATTTTACAACTCTTAAAATCAAAGGTTAATATTCACGATACTATGCTCTAAACACGACTGATAAATCAAATATTATACACTAGGTAAATTTCGAATTTCAAAATATATCTATCTACTAGCGCCCTCTATTCTACTTAATTTCGCAGACGAATGAACAATGCCTTTCTTGTGATCAAAGGGTCTTGATTGAGCACATGTAACAAAATGGCGGCAGCGGTGATGTTAGAACGCGCTCAACAAGCCATCGCAAGTACGGATAAACAAGCCGGAGTCGATATATTGAACAAGATCGGTAAGTATTTACAAAGAACATACGTTGTATAAAACATATACATTAAACCCCACAGTCCATCGTATTGTATACCTAGATATGACAGGGCACAAACCAACAGTCGGTCGGCCGAGCAGTTCAAATTGGCTGACTCATTTGAAATTAGGCTTAAGCTAAAACTGCCACGAAATTTAATTGAATTGCCGTTTAAATCTAATGATCACTTCTAAATGTCCGGTATTTAATCTACTTTTAATTTTTTCGAATGGGGATGAGTACTTAATCGTGATCTATGACAAGAAAACAGTTGTTTACCTCCAAGGGCGTATGAGTTGACATTATTCAAATTGTAAGTTTGCCAAATTTGTAATGACTTAAGATTTTTTTGATTGAATTTTATTTTATAATGATGATGTTTTAAGACGAAGGATTAGATTTAGTAAAATTCCTAAAGGTGAATGTTCGCTTTTGTTTGTACAATCCGGTGAGCTGTGTAAATTGTGTTGGCCTTGGATTTTTTTTTTTTTAAGTTGACCTAACTTAATACTTTTTTTTATACATTTTGCAGTACATACACACGATGAAATCGACGACGAGGAAACTGTTCGGATTAAGGAACAGAGTATATTGGAATTGGGACAACTTTTATCGAAATTGGGAAGAGCGAATGGTAAGATTTTTATCTCGGATGTAATTTTCTTTTCAAGATATTATTCTACTTTATTGAATTCTTAGATCTCATCGAGCTCATCAAAAACACTCGTCCGTTTCTTGGTTTGATCAGCAAAGCCAAAGCGGCCAAATTGGTTCGTGCTCTTGTTGACATTTTCCTTGATATGGACGCCAAGACCGGATTTGAGGTAAATTAACATCAAAAACTTGACGAAAGAAATAATAGTTAGAATATTATTTTGATTGATGCAGGTAGAACTGTGTAAAGAGTGCATCGAATGGGCCAAACAAGAAAAACGGACTTTTCTAAGACAGTCTTTAGAAGTGAGCAAATTTTTTTTTTTACTGATAAAATAAAGTCACTCCAATTTTTAATTTTTCTATCAGTCCCGGTTGATTTCTTTGTATTACGACACGGAAAAATACACAGAAGCATTGCAATTAGGTAATTATTAAATCTAAAAATTGCCTTTTATTTCTTTTTACATGAAAATTATAAATAGGTTCTGCATTACTACGTGAACTTAAAAAATTGGACGATAAGAATTTGTTGGTCGAAGTACAATTATTAGAAAGCAAGACATACCACGCACTTAGTAATTTACCAAAAGCTAGGTAAACCTCATTAATAAATTTGGAAATTATGATATACTAATAACTGTATTTAGAGCTGCCTTAACGTCAGCTCGTACAACAGCAAACGCAATATATTGTCCACCAAAATTACAAGCAGCTTTGGACTTACAATCAGGTAAAATGTTTACAGTGTCTTTTTAATGAGTTCATTAATAAATATTGTTCTTCAGGAATTTTGCACGCGGCTGATGAAAGAGACTTTAAAACAGCGTATTCATACTTTTATGAAGCGTTTGAAGGTTTCGATTCTGTCGATAGTCCAAAAGCCTTGGTTGCCTTGAAATATATGCTTTTATCGAAGATTATGTTAAATACGTAAGACATTTTCTTGTTAGTGATGTATGTGAAATTAATTAATGTGAAATTTTAATAGCCCCGAAGATGTGCAATCGATCATTGGTGGCAAACTCGCTCTGCGGCATGCCGGTTCCGAGATCGAAGCCATGAAAAGTATAGCTCAAGCAAGCCACAAGCGATCTTTAGCAGATTTTCAGAAAGTATGGGAAAGATTCGTGTAACATTCAATTATTTATTGACTATTATCTGTTTATGTAGACTCTGACAACATATGAAAAAGAACTTGTACAAGATCCAATCATTCGAGCACATCTGGATACCTTATATGACAATATGTTGGAACAAAATCTATGCAGAATCATTGAACCATATTCACGAGTACAGGTATGAAAATTGTACTGCGATAGGAGTTCATGTTAGCGACCTCTCTGTTTGCTAATGGGAGGATTTTTTTGAATTTGGAATCAAATCCAGAAGATGAAAGTAATAGTCAAGAAAAGAGGCAGAATGTGCTTCTAGTGGGAAATGCTACCACTGAATGAGGGGGCGCCAGTGAGCAAATACAAAAAATTAAATATTATTATAACAAAGTTTTACAATAAAACTAATGCCTACAAAGGTTACATGATTACATTATTATAAGTTTAAAAAATATTAGAATCGTAATACAACCAACTCGTAATATTGGCAAAACCTTTGAAGACTTGAGTTATAAAAACAGTAAGACAAAAACGGATATGGCTATATGCATTTTCGCCATTCTGTGATGGTGAATTGTTGTAACAATTCCGCCCACTATGTTAGATGACTCATGAAATTTAATTGTGAAAAACTTTTCACAACGTAGGGATACTGACCTTTGGCATAGACTGGAATGATCTAAATTTAATCATTGTATATGTGAACGAGGAAAAAATTGCGAATAGAATAAAATTGCTTTGCAATTCTTCTAACCAAAAGTTATTACCAATTGTTCAATAAATTTTATTCCTCTTTTGTAGGTCGAGTTTATATCAACCTCAATCCAGTTAACAATGGTAAGTATAATGAAATTCTTGTTAGTAGTAATAAAGGGTTCATTGTCCTGGAATCTAATGGTTTATACAGTTTGGGTGGATCATTACATAAACTTTAATAAACATTAGGTTAATGTATTTGACAACTATGTTTCTACTTCATTAATTAAATGTAGCCATTAACTAAGTGCAATACTTTTTTTATAGGATCAAGTAGAGAAAAAATTGTCGCAAATGATTCTTGACAAAAAATTTAATGGTATGAAAGCTAATTAACACTACTAAGTAATTTTTAAAAGAAATGTATTTTAAATTTAGGAATTCTCGATCAAGGAGAGGGAGTTTTAATCGTGTTCGAAGACACTCCGGTTGATAAAACTTACGAAAGTGCTCTGGAAACCATCCAAAATATGGGCAAAGTTGTCGATTCATTGTATCAGAAGGCGAAGAAACTTTCATAACTACCTCTTTAGCAAATAATGTTTTATTAGGAAAGAAAAATCGGAAAAAATCCACTTTGTGGTCACCATCTTATTGTTCTCCCTTCATTGCATTGGCTCAGAGTGTGAAAAACAAACAAAAATAAAGGACTAGTAAATAAAAGTGATTTGTATTAATCAAAATAATTAATTGTACTGAAAAAAATTATTATTAAATGAGTGGACAAATAGAAGTGGAGTTTGGTGCATTGTAATATTGAATGCAGCTGGTTAAAGGAGAATTGAGACTTAAGATTTTTTTTTTCTCGCTTAATTTTTTTTCATCTGTATTTTGATTGCAATCTGATCATCTAAGTGAAAGTATGCAAACAAATTGTTTGGTGTTAGTGTTTTTATTTAAAAGACTGGTTTGAAATTTATATATTGATTATATTTTTATTTAGGTATGAGTTTATGAGATTTTTTTTTTTTTAAATTCTGGAAGTGTTTTATCAGGCTTTTATTATCGTGTAACTAACTGGTTTCTAACATTTTAGTCAATTTTTCGTTGAAGAGTGGATGAGTTTTAAGTTATATTTTGACATTCTAATATTATTCACTAATATTAGTATTAGATAAACATTTAATCATTTCAATTGTAAAGATTGACAAATTTATTGATCTTGTATTATGAACTGTCATCTCATCAGACTGACACGTCACTGTATCCTCTTGAAGAGAAATTCTTTTTTTTTCTAATTAAATGGAAATAAATTATTTCTCTTAGACATGAAAACCAGATTAATTTTCAAATCGTAATGAAATCTCGGATCAATGTTTTTGGCGTCGCTGATTGGTTGAAGGTTATTAGTTCATTTTATCTCCCGGATATTAGAAGGTAAACATTTGGGAAAACGAAATTTCGAAATAATTGCTCAAAAAAATGTTGTAAGATTTATTTTGATTGACTAAGCGGTTTAGTCATGAGAGAATAAAACTTATTTTGGGTTTAAGATATATTTAAATTTAAAAAGATCATAAAGGTGGACGATGTAAAAACATTATTGATGGCTTTTATTTTATCGCATAATTTTATTCGTATCACGTTTCCTTCCAGTTTTTCACAACTCTGCAACTACTGCAACTTGGCAACGAGAGACAATTTGTGATCAAAAGGTTGTGCACCCATTTTAATGAATAACCACGCCCGTTGTGCGCAACCAGGAACGAAAATAAAGTTTAATTCCTATTTGCATGAGAAATTTACAGCTGGTAAGTAATTATCATAACGAAATATCTTCATTGACGAAAATTAAATTGCAAAGACAGAGAAAAAGCATCCCTAATTCATCTTTTAAAAATTCTTCCACTTAGAAACCATAAATCCTATAAACAAGCCGAGCGTGGAAAAACTTATTAAAGGAATAATAGTGCAAGATGATATAAATCACCAAAATGTAAAGAGGATCTTGTCATCCGTGATAAATTTTCATCCAAGTCAAGCAGCTTCAAGAGGTTGGGAAATTAAATTTACGGTGTTGCTACCGGCGACAAAATTCATAGTGAAAATGTCTCCTACATTCACGTCATTTTTGCAATGCTGAGAATAGAGGAAGAGATAAAAACATTTTTTTCTCTCTTTCTTCAACCCCCACTTTAATGGAGTCGTATCTTTGCAGACTCAACGACGCCTAAAGGTGGTGGTTGTTTCGCTCCACTCGACAGAAAATCCATTCAAACTTATCCGGGTTTTCGGAATACCCAGCAAATTCGCCTTTTTATACCCTTTTATGACCCAATCTTTATGATCTACATTAAAACTAACTTACCTAAAGATTCCATAAAGCCACCTTCTTACATACGCAAAAATAAGAATTTTGCAGGTAATTCAAGAACCCCTTTTTTATCCTTTTTGATCCGAAAAGTCATTGTGTTTGACTGGATTTTCCCAACAAAAAAGCTTTTTGTCCTCTGAGGACATGAAAAAAAAGGATATGAACAGAATTGTTCTTCTCTAAAACGTTTACAAAATTATTGGACACGTGCCCAAAGTGTAACTAGGGAAAAAAAATGAAATTGGAGACGCAATTTGAAATTTCTTGGGAATATTTTATGTGCAATAAAAAAATTGCTGGGTTGGACATCTGCATCAATTTTTATCAATTTATAAATAGGGAGTAATAGGACTCTGAAGTAAGGCAATGAAGCCAGTCAATGGCTAGGATAAATAACTGAGATATTTTAACTCGTATACAGAATCTGCTATCGTGTCACGGCAAATTGGAACTAGAAGAAGAGAAATTAAATAAGAAATGGCTGCCAATTCTGATGTGTTGGCTTCATTATGTTTAGAGTGAAAAATCGATCTCTCTTTCGCTATCCTATTTAACATCAAAGGGATGTTGGTATGTACTTTGTAAAATGGTAATGACTTGTTTTCTTTAGAATAATTTTCTATAATTTATTAATGGCAGGAATCCAAAATGGTTATAACTTTTATTTACTTAATTTCGCATGACAGGTTTAATAATTCAAACAAGGTTGAGGCATATTTTTTTATGTGAGTTCAGAAACGTTCCTTCTTGATACCAAATTTTATTTTCCATGTTCGCGGGTTCCAGCTGATATGAATCACAGGTAAAACCGTCGACTTCAACCCATCAACGGCGCTTGAACATTTGGAATTGGAAGGAACCTGATTTTTACCAAGGAAAGAATCGACCAGTGGATTTTTGGATTGCTTACACGTTTCTGGAATTGGTCCAAAAAAATTAACTTACATGGTTCTTAACCCTTGTTCATCTTTCTTACCATCCGTTGCCTTATACCATTTCCAGCCTCTATACCAACATGCTTCATCATCATCCGGATGCACGGACATGGTTATACTCAGGTAATTTAGAATTTTTAAATTGTGGAATCAAACAACTTTAAAATTTTAACATATTATTATAGCCAATGTCTGATGTCTGATTATGTGGTTGATCATTTTTTAAACAATAATTTGCGTTTATTGTTTTGTTGACTAATTGCACGTTCGTAAATTGTAATTTTTTTTTTTATTCGAGATCTTTAACTCCATAAAATGGAAGAAAAGAAAAACAAAACAGTCAACCTATTACTATTGTACAAGCAAAATGAACAGTTTTTTTTTTATATGAATTTCTTATTTAATAAAGAAGAATTTTCTTTCTTTTTTCAGTAAAATTGCCTCGCCCCATAACAAACCAAACTTGACACATTTTTCATTTCAAACAATTTCAAAATGACAACAATATTGAAGAATTGGTATGAAAATACAAAGCATTATGCACTGTAATGACGTTCAATTTCTTACTTTTAAATTTCAATATATACAAAATGTCATTTTTCAGATCAATTTCATATACTGAAAAACAATTCAATTTGATGGCAGCAAATGCAGAATACCTTTTTATTGTTAATTTAGGATCACTTTATGTCACAAACTATGGAAATCACAATTCAAGGATCATAAAACTAACGTAAGTTTTGTGTTTTTTTTTTTTTGTATTTCAGAGTGAATGGTGTAATAACACCGTCTGAGACGTTGTAAACAAGAAAATTATAATAAATTAAGAAAAGGGGGAAAGACCCGAGGAAATCAACATTTGTCTCCACTTTACCAAAATTTGCATTTCTAATCATCAAAATGAATGAGATGCAGTCGTCACAAAAAACACCAACTGTCGGACTAACGACAACGTCGATCGATGCAGATAAGGCCCGGGCAGGGGGCTTTAGGCGAGACGGCCGATCGATACGCGAAATGTGTGGAGGGAGAACCACCAAATGCAGAGGGGACGCGCAGTAGCGGCCGCCATCTTTGCTGTCTAGATAAAATTGACTAGAGTGTACACACTCATCTGGGTGATAGAATCTCTTCTAACACGGGGTTTTAATCGAGAGAAGGGGGTTTATATTTACAGTTAACTTAAATGTTTCTTGTACATTCACGACAATTTTTTTTTGTTTAAAGTACACTTTTTTAAATACATATACAATTACTCATAATTGAAATATTACCTAGCTAAAATGGATACACGACTATAACATTTTTTTGGTTTTCTTTTAAAACTTTTTTTTATGTTATAGTTAACTTGAAATGAGCCTTTGCTTCTTATATTTCATTTTCTCATATTGCCACTTTTCTCAATTTAAAAGATGGTGAGCAAAAAGGATAAAAATACAGCTATAATTTAGTATTGCAAGTTTTTTTTAAAAAAATTTTTTCTTTGCAGTACTTTGATCCATTTGTGATTACGAATTTACAGAAGCAAAAAAGTGTTCTTCAGTTTGTTGTAATCAGAAACGGAAGTTTATAGAGTCACCAAAATAGAAACTAAAATTGAATAGCCAACGCCATCAGTATCTAAATGGTTATTGGTTCAGGAAACTTACAAAAGGTAAACACTTTTTTTTCTCCTAATATTGTGAAATTCGAGCACATCATTTAAAAAAAAAAATGTTCTAATATTTAACCTAAAAAGAAAATGTACATTCTGTTAAGTAACGTCTGCCGCAGTTTAAAATACCTCAATATTGAGCATAACACTGACATATCTTTTGAATGACAAGACAAAGAAAAAACCATTTTGCATTATAATAATTTCATTTTCTCATTTGAAGTGAGTAAATCCAGCAAATAGATTTACTACTTACATCCATCCATCTGCGCAGTAGAAACAAATTCGTTCCTTATAACAATGTATATAACTACACTTGAGAAATGAGTCCTATGGGTGCTAAACGTGCTCGACTGTTCCTAAAGTGCTGAAATGGTCAGGCAGATGCTGGTACACAGCCTTTAAGTTCCGTAAACACCTCAGTGAAGAAGGAAGGCTCACTATTAATGCGTAACATTTTGCCGCTCAGCAAATTGATGATAAGGATGCAACGATCCCAGAACTTCTCCTTATTATCTTCAACAAGGAACGGTTTGAGCGGGTAGGAAATCTCATTGCCCATATACGAATAACTTAGGTAGAGGCAGGTGAGAACAACGGCTTGCAACTCATGCTCATTTTGCACTTGATCTTCGTGCACAAGTTCGCGCACCAACATGTAGACGAACACTACATTGGCCGGGTTGATAAAGGCCACGTCTTGCCATCCCTGCAAAAGAAGGGCGCGGTCAACAGTCCGCAACCACATGACCGCATCGCTCGGTTGAAATACCGTCAAACGATTACAACGTCGGTAAAGAAATTCGCCCAAACATTTGAGTAATTCCGACGTGGACGCTTGAATGACCGTTTTCTTAGTCGGGCTAATACCCAGTGGAGATTTAATGACTGCAGGTGCAACTTTAGCCGTTGGTTTAATCTCGACATTGTTGTTATTTTTGATGGACACGTCGATCGAACTGAGTACGGTGCTTTTTAAGTTATAGCAAGAGACCGATTTTTGTATATTCTTCTTATTGTCCACAAATGGTTGTAGACAATCCAATGGTTGACGTACATTCTGCGCTCGCAAATTACTCGTCTTGTCCTGCTTCTTCTTGGTGGCTGCACTGAACCGTTTCCAGCTGAGAGCGTTGATAAAGAGCGAGTGTTTTTTAAATGTCTTCTCGTTGATGTTGTTATTATTATTATTGGCTTTCACTTCAGCTGCTAGCGCCTTCTCCGTCTTTTCCTTGTTCTTGGCATTGTTGAGCTGTTCGTAGTTGAAGGAATTGTTGAGCGCGCATTCCCCGTACAGAGGTTTGCGATCGCGCGGCGAGAAACTCAACACAGTGCCCATCGCAGCGGCCGAGACGAAGGTGGCGAGCGTCGACCAGTTACAATGGCGGCCGAGGGCCACTAACGTAGATCTGAGGGAAGGTATCCCGGCGGTCAAATCGACGGATCACATAATAATCACTCGTCTTCTACCGACTGGCATCCGTGAGACGAGAAACGCCGATGGGTTAAGAGCAACGAAAAAATATAACAAGTTGCGTTCTCCAACGACTGCAGAAAATGGAGGGGCAATCGATCCGTTTGTCTCAGCAGTCGCACTGCGCACGCCCCGTTGATGTCATCACACACCAACCTTCGTTACCATGACACCCAGAGTTCCGTTGATTCCACGCGCCGCTCATGAACGCGCGTGTGAGGGTCGATAACCCGTGATTTTTTTTTAATTTTTCAAGTGTAATCTATTGTAATACATAATTTTTCCCCTCTAGTCTTCATTTTATTAAAGAGGGGTCTTAAGTTCATTCATAGCATTACATTTATCTTCTTTTTTTTCGAAGAAAATGAATATGATAAAAAGCTCCCCCTGCGGTACTCAGATGGGCTTTCCTGCATGGAATTTCAAATTTTTTACCGTCTGGATTTTTTCCTTTGTATTTTTTCTTGATTGGTGTTTGCAAAGGTGTCAAGCTGCGCCTCAATTTACGCGCATTAAGTTTCAGTTTTTGTGATTGGTCTCTTGTGAGATTTTTTTTTTTTATCTTACTTTTATTCGTACAGAGGACTTAGCGCGAGCTGCTGATTGTGTGATGACTTCACTTCACCATTCCCCCAGAGAGGGCGTACGTCGGTAGTTTTATAGATGTCAATAATTCCTTCCACACGTGAGGGGAAAAACTGATCCCCTTTTGCACTATGCGTCATGTCGACAAAAGACGCTTCTATTTAATCTTTCGAGTGGACGATTTATGAGTTTATAAACTTGACAGATTTCTTATTATTTAGAAAAATATTTTTTTGTTATGATTCCCCCTGGGAGTAAGTAAAGGCGATATGGAATGTGGAGGATAGTGTTATCTTTTTGAATGTAACTTTCTCTTTAGGTAAAAAAAAAAAATTCCAGCACGTGTTGAATGAAGAAAGGTGATTTCGTTATGTAGGATGGGATTTCATTAAATAAATATGGTTTGAATAGTTAATGAACTTGGAAGGTGGCCTTGAAATGCGTGACACGCAACGATACAGTAAAGTTGAATGGGAGGAAGAAAAATCATGGGTTTGGTCATTGATTAACATCAGGAGTGCCGGCCTGTCAACACATAGAAGAGGAAAAGGCTAGAGAGTCACTCACACCAAATTGCTTTGCTGTCTCACGAGTGAAACCACTAACCGTGTTTTCTTAACCTTTGTTTGAATGACACTCACATAATGGTGCTTTTCTTTTCTTTTTCCCCATCATCTCACCCTGAATTTGTCTTGGTTGATGGGTGTAAATTGGTTTTTTTTGGATCATTATATCTACTAAAATTCATAAAAATGTTATTGCGTGGTTTTAAAGGATTGGTTATTTTTTGAGGGGTTTGTTTGTTGCCATGCAAAAAGTGTGTTAAAGAATGAAAGGTTGATTATTTATTGGTTTTTTTTATTAACCAATATAAATTTGTATGGTTGTAGGGAAGTTTTTTTTTTTTCTTTGCGGTTATTTCATTAAGTTTAAGAACGTTTTTGTAAACAATATCTGCTTTAGTTTTAAGTAAGGCCGTTTTTTTGTTTTTACAGCGTGTTGTTTTCAACCAATGGTTCGTCGTCATATATGAAACGAAGTATCTTACATGGATTCATTTGAACGACGAAAATTTCAGGTATATTTTATTAAAGGGTAAGTGACAACTAAGAATCTTTTTTTAAAGTTTTAATTTGGAAATTTTTGTTGGATTAAGGTGCAGTAGAGAATAAAATTAAATGAGATGTCAACATCTCATCTAATCATCCTTTCATATCTTCCTCAAGTAACATGCTGACGTAATGAAGATGCTCTGCTGCTTTGCCATCCTTCAATTGGTTCGTATTACATAGTTAAAACAGAAAATAAAGTGAAATTGGATTTATTATTAATCTTAATTGTCTTCTCTTGCAGTTTGATCATAGATGCGTGACCTTGAACATTCTATGTGGTACTGCGGAAGGGCTGCCATCTGTGGACAATTATCCAAAATGTAATACAAATACATACAAGGATACACACGTGTCTCCTTGATTATACTAACTACCGCTTTCGATGTAGGGATATTTTAAATTACTGTAGAAAAACTACTTGTTTTCAGTTATTAGTTTTCTCAGGATTATTTAATGTTTTAATGAACTAGTATTATATTTTTTTGAAAAAAAAAGAATAATATGTAATTTATTCTTTTCAGTATAATTACTCAGTGCAAGTTAATATTATTATTATATACGGCATACCCAGGCATTCATAAGACTGACGCAATCGCAATTGCGTCATTTGTGTTTTCCCACGATTTGAGTTTCTAATTTTACTCACTGTAGTGGCGCTGTTGTCCACGCCACCAGATACGCACGTCGTGTCGGATGGGAGTTCGAACAAACGTATCTTACTATAAACGACGATTGCCTACGAGCGTAGAATCATCGTGTGAACAAACCCTTTTTTAAGGACAGTTGTAAACATTTATACTGATTTCTTAAGTCGCCACATCGGGTAAGATCGTGATCATTAGAAATTGCCGTAACAAATTAAAAACGCTGTTTTTCAACTTGCGACGTTTAAATTAGAATCTGCGTTTTAAACGTCGTTGGCTATTACATTCATTCTTTTCTTTTTGGCTTTATTATAAAAAATTTGTGACATTATGCTCAAAAATTGTTTTTATTTGCGCAGGTATTATTAGTGAGTGCCGAGAATGACATGAAAAAGAATGCCATCTCCCCGCGGGCCAAATTCAACCTTTGAGGCCTAATGAAATGGGGATTAAAAGTACTGAACAAGTGACCGGATTTTTTGCCATTCCAGAGAAGATCGCGAAAATATATTATAGTCATGGATTATTTTGCTCCAGTCATCCCATTTCTGTCATATGTTTCGCCTGTTTCATTATCATTATATGTTGGTAAGTACTTTATTTCCCAAAAAAAATGTTTTGACAAGTTTGTCAAGTCAATAACATGTGAGGCAATGATATCAAGATGTACTAACACACGTTATAAAGTGAATCGTAAAATATAAGGGTTATTACTTTTATTTTAATGTTTTAACTTTTTATTTCTAGTTATCCATTAATTCATCTACGTCTTCCTGGGAATTCGCCTCAGGAACATGTAACTTCAATTAATCCTTACAACGTAACTTCCGAAGATTTTACCGCGGATACATTTGTACCAAAATGGGTAAAATTAATTTAAAATAAAATTCCTCAAATAGCAGCCATTAAGATACTAACATCCTGTTTTTTTTTTTGAGAAATCGATGAACATTTGAACTTGATTCTGAAACTATATTTTCAGTTCCAAAGTGCTCCCATCGCTTATATTTTACAAATCATCATAAAAACTGCTGTTATCCCACCGAATGCAGAACTACCAGTAGAAACGTACATTCACTCATCGTTTAAACAATTATTTGATATCGTAGAGACGATAAGGAATTACCAGTTGGTTACTAAGTGAGTTTGACTCATTTAAAAAAACATTGAATCATGAAAAATATAATATTTTATTTTCTATTTATTTATGATAAGTTACTCTGTAGTAACTTTGGATGATGTGTGTTTGCACGTAACAGAAAGTATTTATCAAAAAATATCGCCGGGAATTTTGCCAAGCTACCGATGCCTCCTTTTATCTCCAGCTAATTTGTGGAATCAGGATATTAATGTGTAAGTTTGAGTATTTATTTTAAAAACAAATTTTCCTTTTCAATATTTGGTTTCAGCCAGTACTAATTTAATCTATTTTTTTTCTTTTTATCAGATTTTTAGATGATAAAGATGTGGGTAAGAGATTATTTGAAGACAAAAATTTCAAGGAGAATCCACTTTTGAAAGGTCAGATTTCGATGAATTGATAAATTACTACGTTTCATTCGTGTCCATTTAATTTTTTGCATTTTAAATTTTATAATTTCACCCTGGTGAAATGTCAGGCTTGTTCTTGGCTATTTTAATACCATAAAGTGTTTGGTGAAGATAGGGTAGTAACAAGGCCACACAAGTTTTTTCTAGTTTGTGTTACGTTTTAGTATCACTCGAAATAGTTTTGGCTTTAAGAGAAAAAATTTTCTATTTTTGACCGTACACGAAATACCGGTCCATTTACCCTATGCCAAATCAATATTGTTTAAAATAAAAGATTTTAACATGCTGCGAAAAAGATGAATGAAAAAGACTATTAAATTTTTAAAATTTTGTCATGCAGGAAATTGTTAGTGTTGAATTAGAAAACTAAAACAGATCGTTTTATTGCTTGAAAAGTCTCATGGTATTACAAGTGACGTGTAGGCTATTGTAAAACATCTGTATTCGTACTCAATTTGAAAATTCCAGACAAAATTTTTAACTTTCAAGAATAACTAAAACCTTTTCGGTGCATTTCAACATGTAATCAGATAAACTGTATATCTGATTGGATGAAGAGTTAATAGAAACGGAAATTTCTGGTAAATAAAAGATATCTTAATTTTTTATAGCTTTTTACACCTGATCGTTTGAATTAACAATCATAGACAAAGCCCACACAAATATCACGACTCAGATATCTATACGACTGGTGTCGTGTATAAAAATTTTCCGTATTATTTGTTACGTTCAAATTATTCGTAAAATTTGAGTTATTCATAAATAAATTTTTATCGTTGCAGATATTTTGTTTGGTGTGCCGTCTGGTTCTATAATAATAAATAAATCATTGAATGGTAAAAGGGCTTCTGTTTTTAAGTATGCCATCACTGTGCTCATGGAAAAGTATGACGCTAAGTGAGTTTCACGATAATTAGATTTTTTTTGAAGTGGAACTAAAATGTCATGTTGTTTATTTAGTTTCACTGAAGGACTTCGCTTGCGTCTTCAATCAACGTACTCGTATTCGGATACGGGAAGCATCACTAATGGCAATATTACACACGTTTATTTTCACGATCAAAACAATCTCATCGAATTCATCCCTTTGCTTGTCACCTATGTTATTTTGTTTTTTTATATATATTTTTCAGTTCGTACGTTGAGAATTTCGTTTATTATGTTGGTGAAGTTTTTTATTTATTAATTTATTCATAGGAAAAATTGAGCTCGTCAAATCAAAATTGGGAATGGCCTTTTCTGCAGTGGTTACGGTGATTGCGTCGTTATGCATGTCCATAGGAATTTGCACTTGGTTTGGGTTAAGTTTCACCTTGAAGTCTGGTGAAGTTTATCTAAAGTGAGTGATTTGGTCTGATTTTATTTACATTATGCATCTCATTACAATGAACAACGAAATTGTAGTTTGTTTTGAAAGAACGGGAACTAGGAAATTTTTTTTTTCCCGTTTAGAATAAAGTTAAATTAAATAAAACGTTGGGGATTATTTAGTATTGGAAAAAAAATTATAAATTCGACGTTTGTTGTATTGAGGTTTTTCTTGAAATAGGAATGCAATAAAACTAAACTTTTTTTAACGTTTTTAAAGGGAAATATTTCCTTATTTGGTCGTTATCATTGGCCTTGAGAACATATTGGTACTAACAAAGTCTGTGGTATCGACGCCAATGCATTTAGATGTTAAAGTGCGGGTAGCACAAGGTAATAAATCACTTTGGTAATTTTACGATGAACATGGACAGTAATTTCATTTGCATTTTTATTCAGGATTGAGTAAGGAAGGCTGGTCCATTACAAAAAATTTATGTACAGAACTAACCATTTTGACGTTCGGGTTTTTTACATTTGTCCCGGCTATTCAGGTATTTGATTTTGAAATTCTTGGCGTTAATTTATTTACTTTATTATTTTTTCTTTGCAGGAATTTTGTTTATTCGCTGTAGTTGGTCTCCTATCAGACTTTTTCCTTCAGCTGGTGTTTTTTGCGACTATCCTTTCAATTGACGTAAGACGGATGGAGGTATGATAAATATAATGGAGTTCAATACCCAAATTTAGAGGAAAAAATAGGAATGATTTTGGATGGGTATAGACGCAACTTGACGGAAATCAAATTTTTTCCATCCTTTTTCCCCCTTAATTTTACGGCCTCTTTTTATATGCTTTAACAATTACTTCCATTCATAACGTTTTGGCCGCACTTGGAATGATTACTATCAGATTTTCTTTCTTTTGTTGAATCGGATCCTGTAAATAAACATTTAACATTTGCGTCAATCCTCCATATAACAATTTGGCAAGACAGCTGGGATTCCATTCACGTTTCTTAAAACTATTTCACAATACTCATCACGTACAATATTTTGTAATTTTTAAAGTTATTTTTTTCCCGATTAACAGCAAAGCTTGTATCAAGGCATTCAAACTCGTCAGCCAACTGAACAATTGAACCATATGTATCCTCTTTTCCGTTGTCCAGTAATTACAAACTCATCAAAACCCCAATTAAAAAAATCCAGGTGAAAAAAATTAAAAATAAGACGGATGATATAGTTCTAAAATATTGTTTGAATTTAGATCCTGTTCTCGTTTAAATATGTGTAACTCGTGTACATCTCTTGGACTTCAACACCCCCGAATTGTCACTGCACCACAGTACAAAACTCCAATTCTTGTGCCAAAACGTTTAAGACTAGTTTATTTTTGGGCAAGATGCCGGATTTTTCAAAGGGCATTCATGGTTAGATTCAATGTAAAAAATGGTTTATAATATTTGTAATTATTTGGATTTGAATAGGTGACGTTTGTAGTTTGGTTGTTTCTCATGTCTTATCGGTCGGGAATTGTGGAACATTTCACTCCAGATGCATTGGCATCAATGCCAATTGAAGGTTTGTTATCTGCCCACTAATTTCCTACGCACATGTTGGCGTTTTTCGCACATTTGTTTTCGATGCTTATCTCTAATGAGAAATCGCTATGAACTTTTCATATTGATTTTTTTTACAAATGTAGAGTGCGGAAAGAAAACGCTGGCTCATGATTTTAGCTTTATTTATCCATATAATTTTAGATCCGGTTCCCTTGTCATCGTTACCGTTGAATTTACATGGAGGACAAAAAAGTCCGTCGAATGGATCTGCACAATCTTGGCAGATCACGTTTGGCAAGTCGGAGTTGGTAGAGAATGTTACCACGGCCAAAAATTATAAATGGCACCAAAGAAATAAGGAATTATGGCGGCATTTGTCACCTCTACATTGGCCCACG
The DNA here is from genome assembly GCA_034686365.1 of Pachymerium ferrugineum. Classification (NCBI taxonomy): domain Eukaryota; kingdom Metazoa; phylum Arthropoda; class Chilopoda; order Geophilomorpha; family Geophilidae; genus Pachymerium; species Pachymerium ferrugineum. The sequence goes on along the minus strand of JAQGAS010001019.1, from coordinate 6,191 downwards.
TTATTCGGCTACTTCAACCTTTCTGTACAACGAAGGTAAAGTTTCGTTAAGGAAAGAAACTTGATTTCAATGATTGATTACATAATTTTTTTAATAGGTACATAAGTATGTTACCGCCCATACCTCTTTCTACTGCAAGTGATGCTTTTAAGGCCAATTTTGCATCGCGATATCCGTCCGATAATAGAGTTCAGACTCAAAGCGGCATTAATTCTAATCAAATTAATTTTGGTAATTATAATGTTTTTTTTTTTATTTAACACGCAAGTTATGCCAAGTATAATCTTCACGAAAAATGAAAAATATCGCTCATTAATTTTGTTATAAAGTGGAGGTTTGGAGTAGTCTGATACACGCTTAAGATGAATTTGTCTAGCCAAATATCACACATTAGAAATTTTGAAATAATTCACGAATACAATTGCTATTCTCGGAATTTACTTTTGGAATTTTATTCACGAACGAGACGGCGCAGTTTCAATTTATAAGTTGATTACTTTCAATTGCAGATAATTTTCTTAATGACAATGAAGTTGGCAGCACTGGAATGCCAACTGATCCTCAAGAAGCTATTTATCCTTCATCACCTCAAGAAGTTGTTCTCACAGTCATTCTTGCTATACCAAGCTTGATTTTTGTCGTCTATATTATGATTGTTTTGTATCGCTGCGTTTGCACTCGCAATTATGCTGAATGGCGAAGTTCCTGGTCACAAGATGCCAATGCAATTCGGGGCGATGTGTATACACAATTGGTTTTGGAAGCTATGCCCATTGTGTTAGAAGGGCATCCGCAGGTGAATTGATAAAACACTGACTCATTTTGTAATTGGAATTTTTTTAAATGATTAATTTCATGAATCATTGTTTCAATCAATAGGAAATTGAGTGCATGACAACAGATGATACACTTGTAATTAGTTCCTGCCTTTCTGGTCAATTACGAGTGTGGGATTCATCGTCTGGAGAATGTTTGACAATTATAGATCGGAAAAAGTGAGTTTGAAAATATAAAATGAAACTGAAATCCTTTTGAAACACTTGAAACAAAGTCGTAACTAAAAAACACGTTATTTTATTCACAGGGGCTTGGTTCGGCAAAAATCACGACCTGAGCACGAAACTGAAGATCTTGAAGATGCTGGCTCTGATTACGGGTCCGGTTCTCCGCCTTCCCGATCAGAATTCGGCACTGAATTAATGAACAAGCACGTTGAAGAAATATCTTCAACCCCCAGCCCTACGCACAAACGTGAAAATGATTTGGTGAGGCAACATTCGAGAATTGGCAGCACTGCATCGCAAGAGAATTTTTCACCGACGGTTGTGCCTTGTTCAGTAGACGGCGAACAAAATAGCACCAATTCGCGAACTTTAAAAAATTTGTTCCGCAACGAGCCAAACTTGAGCTCCTCGATATACACAGACTTTACAAAATTATCGATACTGTCGCTCAGGAAAGACGGCAGTCGGAAGTCGGCCATTGACGGCTTTGATTTCAGTAAATTTGATTCTTATTACTCAGACTATAGACAGTTAGTAGAGGATGAAGAGGAAACGGCTCAAGCTAATAACAAGAGGAAAACTCCAACGAGTTTTGGTGAATTTTTTCCCGCAAATGCGACGTTAGAACAAATTTGTGCATCTGAATCGAACGTCGAAGAACCGTGTAATTTTTTGTCACCAGTTTGGTGCTTGGATTGCAAAGACAATTTAATTGTTGTTGGTTGCAGTGATGGCAGGATAGAAGTATGCAAGAGTTTTAATTATTTTTCTTTATGAAGGAGATAGTAATGTTACAAAAATTTATTTAGATATGGGATGGTTTAGCTGGAGTTTTGAAATGTACATACGATGATGAAGCGGGTCATGGTGTTACAGGCATTTGCCTTATTGCTAATAGGTAAGATCAAACTTTTTTTATTATTGCTGTCTCTTAAAAACAAAATTATTGTAGAGTGATAGCGTCGCGATTACACGGTGGAGTTGATTTCCTTGAGCTGAAACCTCATAGCAACGATGTGTATTTGAATAATGTGATCAGTACTCATCGCAGAAGTAAAATTTTACTTATTCACCAATTACAATAGATAAATGTTGTATTATTTTTTGTTTTTATAGCTCATGTGCGTCAAGGGAGCAACACATCGTTAGGCTATGAGAGTGTTGCTTCCTGGAGTGATGATATCATTTGCATATTGGCGCAAACAGTGCGTGCGCATCAGCAGCCGATTACACAGTTGCAAGTAGAAGGGGGTAGAGTAGTGACTGCAAGCCAAGATCATTCACTCAAAGTATTAGAAAATTTGTTTGTGGAATTTAATAAAATGTAATGAGGAAATATGTTTGGTAGGTTTTCCGTGTTGAGGATGCTGTTTGTCAGTTAACGCTGCATGGACATCACGGGCCAATTACTGCTCTCTTTATTGACAGAGTAAATAAAGGCATTTGATACATCGTAGGAACTTTTAAATCCGTTTTCTCCCAATAGTTGTCGCCGATGACAGCTGCAAGTGGAGCTCAAGATGGTGCAGTTTGTTTATGGGACTTATCGACAGGCGCTTGCGTTTGTAGGCTTCAGGGACATGATGGAGTTGTGGCTTCTGTTACTTACACAGAAGCATACGTGTTAAGCGCTGGAGAAGATACACGCCTTTTGGTATGGGAGAGGTTTCAAGGACATTTGCTCAACACTATTAATTTGGTATGTATAAAACTTTTTTGTCAAGTCAAATTTTCATTATTTTTTATTATCACTGCAGCAACACAGTTATTGTAACAGTATGGTGATGTTAACTGACAGTTTGTTACTGACGGCGAGACAAGTAAGATTTAAAAATTATTTTTAAAAGAATTGTAAACATATGGTCTTGTACATTTAAAGGGATCGCTTGTTGTGTGGGACATTCGTGTAGGTGAACCAGTTCGAATTGTTCGATTGGGTCACACTGATCAAAGCGTGTTTGTTCGTCAAATACAGCATGTGGGGAATGCTGTTGTTTGCGATTATGGTAATCAGTTACGTGTTGTACAGTTTCCTACTATTGTCGAAAAAGCGGATTGAAGACTGAGTAAATATAAGTGTAATGTAATTAATATGTAACTGCCTTTTCTTTTATTTTGTGATTGTAATTTTAAAAATTAAATATAATTTTGAATATAAAATTTCGTATGGTAAAAATACGCATATGTAAAACTATTGCATTTGATCAATGTAAATTTAATGATAATTTAGTTTTAGCAGTGTGACGCCATTTACGAAAGGTGAAATCGATTTCATTTTTAATCTATTTCGTCGTTTCACCTTCCGAGAAAATCTCGACTGTAGATCGGAAGTGGCGTCATGAAGATTAGTGGATGCAACCTTTTTCCCGCAAGGTAAGATATAGATTCAAATATCGTAATCAAACTAACACTTACGAAGGTTTTTGTCATCAGTATTTATGACTCAGAATGAAAATGACATTGTGAATCCACGCTGGACCAACACAGGTAGTGCTTGGCTTATTACTTCTGCCATTATTACTATAGGGAATTCTCTCAATTTATAAGATCATAGACCTATATAGGTACTGCCGATTTAATCATCGGCAGTGATCCTGTTGTAAACAGTCACTGAATAACCGTGATATTGAATAATTTCATCTTTTCTTGTTTTATAAATTGAAATTTTCAATTTATAACTCACAACTTTCACATAAGCTTCAGGATCGGCAAGGAATCGCTAATTTCGAGTGTGGGTAATTTTACCAGAAACTGGTTGAAAATTGCAATAAGTTATTAGTAATACAGATGGCAAAACTCTCGTGAAATACGCCACTACGGCTTTATTTATTAACGTCACACATTTTAATGGTAATGTTTCTTAAGAACAAAAAGTGACATTTGTTCTAAATATGGTAGATGTAGGATTTAGGAATACAAAAAATGCAACAGGCATCAATTTTTTTTTATATGACCCATGCAGTGCTATTTGCTTAATGATTAATAGAGTAATTGACAATTCGATGCAATATTTTGCTTTAAGATGTTTAATAATTTCATGATGGTTGTCATGAAATTACAAAGTGATACAAGCGAATGCTTATTCTATAACAACTCCAAAAAATTTCTTGAAGGATATTGCAGTATTTTTTTTAACTGAATCATTAATTAGATTTTAATGATGGGATTTCGACAGGGATAAATTTTTCTAGCTACTAATAGAGAGTTGCAAAAGATAGGTAGTATTTTGTTTATTTACAACTAATTTTTCATAAAAACTGCAATATTTTGGAGAATGTGTCACATTGCTGATAAAAACTGAAGTGTGTCTTCATTGCAGAAGAAAACTTGCAACTTAGTTTTATTACGATGCAAATTGCCACCAAATTAAGCGCACCTCATACATACACTGAACTTATTTAAGATATGAACGCAGATTTTAAAATAATGGTAATAAACGACACGCAAGGTTTCGATTTTGACATGTGACTAAAGATTATCGATAATAGCCAATAAGTGACATAGCTAAAACAGTCACTTAATATTTTATCAGTTGAGAAAGACGTGTCATGTAAGGTTATCTTTATGTCAGAAGGTTCTGGTAAGTTGATATATATGCGTAGAAAACATTGAATATTTCTTTCTCTTTGCTAATATATAGACCTTGTAGCATAAGCACCACCCAAAGACCCAATCATTCGAGAAGGTTGCACGTTTGCCTAAGTATTTGGAAGCTTGTCCAAAAGAAATTTTCACAGCCAATTCTTTTTTTTTCTCCTATTGCTCAGCTAAATGTGTTAATCATATCACCTGTCGCAGTTTTTTTTAATTTCATTTTAACGAAGAGGTATTAATATTGGCAATAAATGGCAAAAATCTGGTTAATATTGAAAAAAAAAATCTTATTGCTAAAACAATTTTTAAAACAAAGAAAAACAGTCTAGTCTAGTGCTGCAACGGAAATGATGGTAAACAAAAATAAGTTAAGCAGAAGTGTCGGTAGGCGATGTGGCCACTCAAGTAATAACAGCAAACGTACAGCTAATAAATAATCATTCCATGATTGCATGCCTAGAAGTAAGTTTACGAGAAAAATTGAACGTAATTACGGTATTTGTTTATTATTTTGTAACATTGTTTTCATTTTGTAGGTTAATTCGAACTTGTAAATGAAATATAAATGAAATATTAGGCGGTAAATTAACCATGGAAACTGATACATGTGATTAGTTTTTCAATTTTTTGACTAAGGTTATATATCGTCAATGTGGAAGCCTACTTATCAGCAAAAGTATAATACCGTATCGCCTCGATTTGCAGCCGCGGCGGCAAATTTTTTTTTTTGAGATCATTTGCGACGGCAAAACGAAGGCGGCTGCAAATCGTGGAGATACGGTAATATAATTATGAAATATTATTTTATTTTACCATATACTTGCTCGAGGTTAAAAAGGATGGCAGAAGAAAGGGCTATTTTCACTTCTCGCCACCGGTGTATCACATCAAGCTTAAGTGTATTCTTTCTTATCGGTAACTGTACAAAAATAGGTTTAAGAACTGATCGATAACGAGCCATACTAATACCAGTAAATTGCGCTTTAAATTTGGAAGAGGAGGTCGGGTAGTAAATTTAATCATGGAAATATAAACATGTTCTATTTTTTCCCAGTCCTGTCACACCTGTCGCAGTTTTTTTATTTCATTTTAACGAAGAGGTAGTAATATTGGCAATATCTGGCAAAAATCCGGTTAATATTGAAAAAAAAATCTTATTGCTAAAACAAAAATAAGTTAAGCAGAAGTGTATCGAATTAATAGATACAATCGGTGATCGCCGAAGCCTAAGTTGAAAATTTATGACGCAGAATTGTGTCTAATAATGAAACCGGTTTCAAATTGTCAACAGAGCTCGTTGTCACTTCCGCTATTACGACATTTTTGTGTGGAAACATTTTTCGAAGTTTTTTTAAATGATATCCATCGCCATCCGCAGTTGACTCGCAGTGGATGAGGGCCAGTACTATAAAGAAGAAACAGAAGATGTTAGTTTTGCATCCTTGAGTTTGTATCAGGTAAATTTAATAGAGTGTAATAGGATGGATGACTAACAGATTAAACTCCTACAGAGTAAAAGAGGTTGCCATTTTGTGTAAACAACAAGACATTCCACACATAGTAAATAACGCCTACGGTTTACAATCGTCTAAG
>JAQGAS010001018.1:0-27637 GCA_034686365.1 Pachymerium ferrugineum | reverse complement strand
GTTGTGCAATTGACATTATGGTTGAGGGAAGGAAATAATTGACATTCAACATACAAGCCGCATTTAATCTTATTAGGCTTAAAAATGACTCGAGGTTACTTATTCAGAAAAAGTATTTTCAACTTAATTTGTTTTATGAAGCGTTGTCTGATGTTAAAACTTTTTGCTGATTGAAGCGTGCTGGTTTTTTCGGTTGGTGTGCGTTTACTTCCCAGAATTCATTTTACCTTCGAAATCAATCAATCGAACTGAGGTAAAAAAATGAAAAAGTTTTTTTGATTGTTGTGATGGAGTGACATTTAATATTTACGAAGAATGTATGAATGTTTTGATTTATTACTAGGTTGAACTTGGACATTTATTCACGTGTCAATAAGGGGCCTTTTATCCAGACATTTATTCACGTGTCAATAAGGGGCCTTTTATCCAGACAGTTTTTCAGTTCATGCTCCTCAACCATTTGTGGTGTTTATTTCGTGTTATTGACTTGAGTATACGTAGAACTACAATAAAACTTTCTTTTAAAACATGTGGGCCCTTCGTTACGCCTTCGGAGCACTTTCTCTCTAGACTCCAATTGTAGAGTAAATTGCTTACATTTTCCTACGAGTGCAATTTCCATTTACAATTATTCTGCACTTTTTTCACACAATTTTTAAGTTCAAATCAAAACTACACACTGTAGATTTTACTGTTTACAGTTTTTCAAGAGCATCTATTCATTTTTTTATTTTGCTTACTACAACTTTAGTATGACATTGGTATTACATTGTAGAGTTAGTGCAAACCAACTCACTTAAAGGGACAATCAACCCAAAAGACAAGTTGGGTTTAAATAAAAGATTGTAGTCGTCTAAATACGTATGCAATACTTAAACTTCTTAATTTTGAACAGTAATTTAGTTTAAAACGAAAACATTCCATCACGTGATCTAAACCAGCCAATGGGATCAATTGTTGTGGTCTGGCTGTGCCAGAGAAATCGATCCTACTGGTTGGTTTAGATCACGTGATGGAATGTTTTCGTTTTAAACTAAATTACTGTTCAAAATTAAGAAATTTAAATACGTATTTAGACGATTGCAAGCTTTTATTTAAACCCAACTTGTCTTTTGGGTTGAGTGTCCCTTTAAAACTTACTCAACCCCTGGGACAATAACAGATTACAATAGTCTAATTACATATCAATACTTAAATTTCTTAATTTTGAACTGTTATTTAGTTTAAAATGAAACCTTTCATCACATGATTTAAACCAACCAATGGGAACAATTGTTGTGGACTGGCTGCTCCAAAAAAATTGGTCTCATCTGTTATTTAAACCCAACTTGTCTCACGGGTTGAGTGTCCCTTTAAGCTCCTTTGCTAATACAAGGTCCAAGCACCAAAGGCTTCATATAAGACAAGTTTATAAGTATAAACTACAGTTATATCTTGTGTGTTACTGTATATTGCAAGCAAATAAACACATGAATTGAGAGTTTAGCACCTGACGTGGTATTCTAAAGGATTAATTTACCATTTTAAGTCTTATTTTAGGAAATGGTTCTATTTAAATATACAAAAAACATCTTTTTGTATTTTTCTATGATTTGAAAATTTTGATTTATGATTTCGATCCCAGTTAAGGGTCTCGGTGATTTATTATTCTTAAAACAACGTGTAGATCAGTTTTCTAAACTAAGTTACAAGGTTTCTCTCAAGTCTTAGTAATAATATTTTCAGACTGAACGTCTAGGCATCATTCAACCTGGTTGAAGAAAGGAAACTTCGTTTCTTTTGTCTCGTCTTCTACAAGAAAAAGCAAAGTCAATGATAAAACAATTCAACTTTGAAAAATATGACCCGATGATTTCCTATTTAAATTTTTCATTAATATTGAGTGAGTCGTCTTGAAAAGTTACAACAAATTACAGAAAGTTTGGTTAGATAAAAAGTTTTTTTTTTCTGCCAGTCTGAATATTCCTCTCTGGAGAGGATCATTATTTCCATATTTTTCTCACTTTGCTGTTGCCTGTGGGTGAAAATCATTATTTTCATGGTTTTCTTACTACTCAAACATACAAAGTTTTCAATTTATTTGTATCCTGTTATCTCTGACATGCAGGACTTAGTAACCCCTGGCATTTTGGAGTGTTGTATAACAGATGCACTGTGATATTTCTTTATAAGGAGAAAGGGATAAATGGTTTCTTATTTATAACATTTCAAGTTTGAGTCTGATATATGAATTAATTATTTTCAAAACTTGTCTTCAAAGTAATTTTGGGAGAGAATTACTTCCCATTAAGATTTAATTATTTTATTTCATAGAAATTGTTTATTAAATTTTCATGCTGTAATTGAATAATTGGCATTAACTGACAGCAAACCCCAATATTGACGTCCCAAAATGGATTTGTGGTATTAACTTATTTAAAATGAGAGATGGAAGAAATCAGTGACAGCCAATCAAACCTTTAAAAAAAAATAAGGTTTTTCATTAATAACATCTACAAACATGTAACTTTATGGCCGTTTTTTAACTTTCGGCTAATATACAGAAAAAAGTGTTATCTATTGATACATAATTGTTGGGTTCAGGAGAATTTAAAGTTGGAGAACGACGACAGTCACAAAGATCAAAGGTCCCGCATAGTGAAATACACCTTTCAGTGCCCAATGGGTACAACCAATGAAAAACCCGTAGTATTAAAAATGTGTCAATTTTGGAAACTCATGATTTTGTTTAAAATTTGCAGGTTTTTGGTCAGAAAGTAATATTACTTTTACAGTTGATTGATCGGATAAGTTTATTGCCTGCAAAATCATTAAAACATGTATTACTGCAAAGTTAATTCTGTTTTAATCCAAAAAGCAATTTGAATAAATCAAAAGTGTGGTTTTATTAACCATCAGGATGGATCAAAATTTACTGCTCCAATAAAAAAAAGAATGTCATGTACAAGAATTGACCATCTTATATGTCAGGAGTTACAGCCATCATTGGCAAGGCTTCTCTCTGGGGAGCAATCTCAAAAATTTGACGTTAAGATATTACCCCGTGTACCCCGTGGGGTGATTAATATAGAGTTGAATATAAAAAGAAAGATTTTCTTCTTTGTTAATGTGGTAAATGAAAGGCAAATTAACTATTGTAGGCAGATACAACTGCTGCGAAGGATTTTGCGTGCAGTTAGTTGTAAAAACTGTTAGGTATTGGGCCAATGTAATATTTTAACTGTGATGTACACCTTTCTTATTGGTTTTACCAATAATACGTTCCACTATACAAAGGCATAAACTTTTACCATTACTAAAAGATGTGAACTTGTTACGCAAATTTTATCCAATTGATGAAACTTAAGTTCATACTTTTGTTCAAAAGGCTGAAGGCATGCAATTGAACCTTTGAAAGTTTCTTATATTTTTACACTTTTCAATAATTTGTTTCAAATCTTTTTTCCACCTTTTCTCAACCTTCTCTTCTACAAATGTAGGCATGTGTAATGTGTTCATCGCAGACAATATCTCAAACTTAGGAATTACAGCTTGATTATATCAATGCAGTATGGTGGTCACAGTTTTTAATGATTTTGAATTGAGCTATGAGTTCCCAAGTAAATTCGAGTGCAGGAAAAATTTCCTGGATCAGCACTAAGACATGCACAAATGTCAAAGGTACGTGAAAACCTAAATAAGTAAGTGCCAAGACTGTTTACGTAATTAGCGTAAATTAATTTGACGAGATTTTAATTAGTTTACTCTTGAATTCAATTTGATTGTATTTCATTTTACTTCCTTTAAAAAAACCGGGATTGTGAAATTTCCTAAGATATTACCACATGATGTGATGGGAAGCCCTTTTGTCTGTGGTGTTGCAATTAAGTTGAAGTATTTTTTCCTTTAATGAAAAAGAAAGCCTGGTGTGTGGGTTGACGAGTTCATTAAAAATCTCAATTAAGCATTGTAAGGATTGCTTCAACTGTTGATTTCTTCTTTGTCTCGGAACTTGTTTACGTAAAACTGCAAAATCACTCCAAAATTGTCACTTTTCTTTATTTTAGAAAAATATAATTGACTTAAGTAAAAGTACACGAAATTGCTTTTACTCTAATAACATTTTAAATAGAGGAAAACTTCAGCATGAAAACGATCTTATACCAAAAAAAAAAAAAAAAAAAGGTTTACAATTACTGTCACTAGATGGCGTCTTGAACAGATACATTCTAACCTTTCCTTTTACCAGTTGATTTAATTTTCGAATAGTATGGGATTACTCAGTCTTATCGTAGGGACGATTCTCCAACTTAATCTGTTTTCGTCATCTTTTCTTTATTCTTGTTTGGGTTTCTTTCTTTTGTTCCCACGAGCGCTGTTTTCCTTCTGCTCTCTTTTTAAAAGCAAACATTACAACTAACGAACCAAGATTAGAATTTTTTTTTCATACTGACAAACGATGAAATTAATTAAGGTTATTTCCGTTTCGAACATTACTTGGTTTTTTCTTTTTTAGAAATGTTTCCTGACACGGAAAACCTAGCGAGTCGTTCGTAGTGTAAAACGTCCATTAAATGGGGCCTTAAGAGTTTAATTTGGTCGTGTTAAAATCCCTTAAGACTTCTTTTCAGGATACAGATCAATAAAAGTTCCGGTTATTATGTAAATGGGTCATTTAGCCTAGTATAGGCTCTTGGGCTGATAATGGCGGTTTATTTGAGTGTTCAATGTTTACTATTTGCCTATTGGATTACAGTTTCGATAAAGGTATTAAATATAGGTAGATTAAAATGCGTCAATTTAATTAATAGTGAGTAATGGCAAAGTGATAACTCAGAAGGACCTGTCCACAAACTCACTATTATACACTGTCATCCTGACATTTGTCACCCTGTACTTAAAGGGACACCCAACCCAAAAGACAAGTTGAGTTTAAATAAAAGATTGCAATCGTCTCAATTGTTGTGGTCTGGCTGGGCCAGAGAAATCGATCCTATTGGTTGGTTTAGATCACGTGATGAAATGTTTTCGTTTTAAACTAAATTACGGGTCAAAATTAAGAAATTTAAGTATTGCACACGTATTTAGACGATTGCAATCTTTTATTTAAACCCAACTTGTCTTTTGGGTTAAGTGTCCCTTTAATAGTCACTATACGAAATTGAAATATTTTCCTTCACTTTATTTAAATGCCATTAGAATAGCTTTATGATTTCAAGTCATTGCCAATTTCATTGGCACTTTTTAAGTGTTTTGAAACTATCTACTTTTACGAATTTTTTCTCAAGGGTTCTCTGTAATATTGGTATAGGTGTTGTCATTACAGGTTTGTTAAATTGTCATTAAGAAATTCCAGTCGACAGTCCAAAAAGACATGTAGAAGTTTAACGAGTTTGTAATGCATGATGATCTCTCAAAAGTAAAATATGCTTTTTAAGTGCCCAATTGTGAACCGCAAGAGAAACTTGTTTTTACTTAAATCAAACAGCAGTTTTCAACTTCTTGTTCCAAATAGTACCGTAGAGTTCAACATTTTTGAAAAATGATAGCTAGAACTGAAATTTTTGACAGAAAATAAGTGGGAATTAAGTCACTGCATGAAATTTAACTTTACAATACAAAGTAGATAAACATGAAGTAAAATCTTCATGGATTGATTTGATTGAAGAATTTGCATTAATCAATTGTGATCAGTTATAAGAAAGTAGTAACATCTCTGGATTAAGATTAAAACATGAAAATTGGAGGTCGCCAATTATTTGAGAACACGAGCAAATGGCTATATAAAGTTTGGAAAAACATAGTAATTGATTTTCCATTATATAATCTTAGAACTTATTTTTCAAGTAAAGATACATTGTACCAACACTTCAGTAAGATTAATTGCAATGTTTCGTGAGAAGTAGACAACTTGTAAATTGTAATCGGTTTAATACATGCTTTGAGGATTTCCATAATCCGCTATTGAACAACAAGTTTTACATTGATTGTTCTTGAACCTAAATGTCCCCTTTATATAAAACGTAATAAGTGCTATGCTTAAACGGTGATTCTATTTTCAACGGTTCTACTTCAATGGCTTCATAAATGTGTTTAAGGAGTGTAGTAGAAGCGGTTAACTTTCTTCACAACTTTGGAATCTATTAAAAATAATTAATAATAATCAAATAATATCGATTTAGACGCGCATTTCTATACTAAAGACCGATTGAGCTCTCTGCCAGTGAAATGACTGTTTTAATATGTAGGATGCAATTTCATTGACCGAGAACTCAACGATGTAACGGAAGTTTACTAGTACAAAAATAAGCGTTCTTGTATCAGCCGGTTACCGGTATTTTTTGATTGATTGATTGATTGATTGATTGATTGTAAGAATTAAAAAAGGACTGTTTTTGTATCAACTAAACTTTAATGCCAAAAGTATTTAAGACATTTTTTTTATTAATTTTTAAAATTTGATGTCATTTCGCCGCACATAACTTTAATATTTTAAAAAGAATTTTACATAAAAGATTTACAAAATGCGCAACATTTCCTACATATTTTTTTTTCAAAATTCAATTCTATATAAAAAAGGAACAGTAAAATGTTGAATAGTCTAAGTATTTTGTTCAATTTCAAGTACCAAACTTACCCTTTTTGCTCTTATTCTGATTTTATCCATCCCACCATGTGTTTCTGGGCCTGAATTGTGCAGGACTCCCCTCTCGAGTCAAGAAATGGAAATAGATTTATAGAATTATACATTTTCAACTTTCATCTTCTCGTAAACCAGAAGGCCACTTTCACTTTAAAGATTGAATTTTAAAGCCTCTCAAGTTTGCTATGTTTATTTTCTGCTTGTGAAAATTTATTTGTTTGATGTAAATTGTAGGGTGTGGCCTAAGCATGGTTCAACGCACTTGACAACTTGAGCCAATTGCGGATAATCGTTAACAAATCTGATAAATTGAGAAAAATTATTTGAAGCGAAAACATTTTGTGTACATTTTCATTCTTAATTACTCTAAAAATATTTTCCATTACGGTTCCAATTTGAAATATAAATTTTTCGAACCAGAACTGTAATTGGAACATAAAACACATTAAATATTGCGATATTATTAAAATAATTATTCATAATACTCGGTAAAAATAAAAGAGTGATCAGATATCCTTAAAAAATACTACTTTTTCCTACCAATTGGCTATCAGATATAACTTCCTTTTAAAGGAGATACATTTATCTACCAACCCCAAAATAGCGAATTAGCATTAACTAGATACATTATTCTCAAAAAAATTCTTTGAAATTAAAATTTCATGATGGACTCAACATTGTTTATCTTTGTTGTCTTGATTCACAGAAAACGATTACATTGTAGAGGGTACATTAAACAAATGTTTAAAAATGGAGGTGTAGCAAGAAGGTTCGTTTGTGTACCTCCTTTAAAATCGACTCATCTTTTTGTAAAGGTTCAGTCCAATAATTCATTTTAGTAATGCAAAATGGATTTTATATAAACTAGGTTATTTAAATATAATTATACAAGTGTTTACAACGTAGCAAGGTAAATGAGTAAATTCACTAGTTCTTCTCTATTTCCCAATAGGGTTAAGAAAGACAACTTTGTTTATGCTATCCATCTTTAATGTTATTCTATTTTAGGATTTTTTGAGTGCTTTTTTTCCCCCCCTTGCTTTCCCGCTTCCTCAGCAGACCAAAAAATTGTTTGCATTTTCCTGTAAAGAAAAATTCAAAGACTTGGCACCTGACAGTGAATTCAATTAACAGCTGATTCAAACGCTGTTGAATGTTCTATTCAAACGTGACAGGTTTTATTAAAGACAAACGTCATTTGACAGCGTCAAAAACATGCCAAGCAAATTAAGTTAATTTAAACCTCAAAAATGCATATTTTTAAAAAAAGTGTTAATGATTGACTTTAATAATTCAATTAATAAAAATTCATAAATCCAAAAAATATATTTAAAACATTTTTATTTAATCATTCCGGAAGAAATTAAACGTGAAATTAAGAAATATCAAAACATTAAAGTTAAAGGACAAATATCTCCCATTGCACTCCTGATTGAAACGTTTCCTTTCAACTTTGACACTCAAGCTATTTACTTCTTGTCAAAGAATTAATCCGATATAATCTGACATGAAACTCGTATCTCTATAACTCTTCTTCCAATAAATTTATGACACCTGAGAGCTAAGCCCAATCTTCAATTTCTGGAACAACAATAAATCGTGATATTAAACAAAATCCTTTCCCATTAGATTCTTTACACACACACAAAAAAAAACGATATATTGCATCGAGTAATAAAAAAAATTTTAATTTCCAAATTTTTTTTTATTTTAAATTTTTAATGAAAACATAAAACTAAAGGTAGGAAAAAAAAACTTTGCTGAGAATTATAAAGTGTGTGTACTTAGTGGTATTGATTTCCTACATGTTACTTACATAGTCTCTCACTAGGGGTTCTCTTAGCTTTGCCTTCTTTTGTTACAGCAATCCGACGCTAGAGGGTTTGCTGATACGGAATTATTTACAGGTGTAAGTCAGATTGACAGAAATGTAATTTTTTAATTTATAAAATCGGTTAATATTTTATAGCATCAATTATAAAATATTTTCGAGGGGCGACTCCAATAGAATTTTAAAGAAAATTAATTTTAAAATAAAGAAGGAGTTTAGTTTCAAAACTTGGAAACTAAATAAATCATAGTTGTAACTTATTTATAATTTAGGGAAAAATAGAAATCGAATAAAAATGAGAGTTGGAAAAATGACAAAGCACAAATCGCGCATGAAAATTTTAAAAACTCAATATATAAAGTAAAATTGACACGTGACGTGTGTTGCTTTCCCATAATTCCCTATGTATGCAACCCGGCAGTGTAGTGCTGCCCAGTTTTACCTCTTGGGCTTCCCTGCCTAACTCCCCTGCCTTGCAGTGAATGCGGCCGTGGCGGTGCTTTTGCTGCTCGTTTCTGCACATGACGGGCGCCAACTGATGGACTGCTAGGGGCCTTGAAACACAAACCCATGGAATTGTGGGATTGAAGGATGGCCGACATGGAGGACTATTGGTTAACGGAATAAGGGACCAAAAAAAATTTTCAAGGAATTCCATTTTGGTAATGTTGCTCACCTATACCCACATGCGCAACCTGCTTCCTCTTGATTCGGATGAACAGCTGTTGATCTCGGCAGTGCGATCGGGCACAACATTGAAGCTTTGTTTGAAATGGCCACGGTCAACTTGACAGCAAATGAGTGGCGTTGGTATGGAGGTGTCCACCACGTGTGGATCTACCCGCGATCAAAGTTTGGACAAACAAGAGAAGTTGTTAGAGAAGATTTACCACGTGTTGGTATGTAGGCGAGCCATTTTGTTAAATGTGTTGGATGGGTGACGGGTTGAAAAGAGAGGTAGGTTGGGGTTGGGGGTTGAAGGTGTTGTTGCTCATGGCAACAGGTGTGGGAATGTAAAAGAGCGTAAGGAGGTGCAACCTGGGAGGTCCCGATCGAAGATTATTGATTTGTCTGACGTGGGGATTGGATTGGGAAATGGTAGCAGTTTTTCGATGATGTTTAATAGGGTGGAATTTACTTGTGGGGGTAATAAGCTAAGTGAAGGGTTTCCTCAAATTGTTCTTTCTTTATATTGCTATATTAAATAAAATGGATTGCTCGTCTAGTTTGTTATATTGGTTGTTATTGAAAGGTTTTATTGTTTCTTCCAGTGAAATTAATTTATTTTTTAAAAAAATATTTACCAGAACTAAAAAATTCTGCGTTCTGCATTTTTTTTCTGAGTAATTTAAGGAATTTTAAGTAATTACAAAAAGTGAGTGTCAGTAATTACATTTTTCGGGTCATCTAAGGGGATTAGAATTTTATTCACTTTCATTAAAAATATAATTTTTTGAGATCACTAAATATAAAGAAATGACTGTTATTTTAATGTCTAGAAAAAGAGAAAGCCGAATCAATATTTAACATTTTTTTTTTGAGTTGAGTAAACAGCGAACCACCAGGATTGGAATAATTACGACTAGTTTTCTACCCATCCACTCAATAACAAACCACTCAATATTTTAAACCGGAATACATTACAATGCCTATTTCAGAGAAAAAGCAAAAACAACAAAACAAATCGAATAAGTTAAAATTCTCTGGTGGTTCGATATTAGTCTATTTCATAGCAGAAATCTTTCCTTGGGGGATGTGGTCGCTGCAATTGATTTTAATTTAATGGCTGAAAAATAAGGAAGCTCTTCCAAAGGTTTCTAATAGGGGTTAAATAAAAATTTTAAAGGAGAGAAAAAGACTGCAATAATGAACGCGGGGGACGGTAAGAAAATTAGACTTTTTAATTAGTTTTTTTGCATTCTAGTTGAGTTTTTTTTTTTTTACAACTTTTTTGTAATTCCGGAGGTCGGTTAAGAGGCCGTGCAATTTAAATGAAGTTGTGATAGTAAAATTAAGTGTTACGCGTTAATAAAGTTTTTAAAGGATTAGGCATTGTGGATGAGTTGAGAAGTTGGATTTTTAATTTCTTTTAATTACTTATTCTTTTTATAATGTAAGGAGCTTTTAAGCTAATTATCGATGCAGTAATTAAATTTTTTGGAAAATCCACTTTCTATTTTTAAGTTTTCAAATAATTGAAAAGTGTAGTTAATTAATTTTGCGTGTAGTTTATCTTTTAAAAATGCCGTTTTTTAATTTAAAATTCAATATTTTTTCACCCAATTCGTGCTTCAGTTTTATTTAGTCACGTCTGAATTTCAGCCAATAGCAGATAAGAGGCAGTGTATTTTTATTCCCGGTTATATTTTTATCGATTTTCATAGAGAAGTGGAAAATTGTTACTTTTTTTCTTCTGTCCAAGTCACGCAATTTTCGATGTCATAACACCGATATAATTGAATAAAAGCGCACCTATCAAAACCTCCAACTACAAAAACAAAATTTCAAAGAGAAAAATCAATCATCCCCCTTTTGACAAACCTCAACTAAAAATTATTTTGTGTATGTAATTCCTTTCATTTTAATTTAATACGCAATTATTTCAACGTAATTGGGTTCCTGCAGCTTTAAGACTATTTGTTGATTTTTTTCGCTAGACTCTGTCTTTGTTTCGTCATCTGCTCGCCAGAAGGTATTTTGTCACCTTGCATGGTGTAAGCTCATCTCGTGACTTGTTTCTATGGCAACCCATTTGAAAATTGGTGGAATGTGAAGAGTATGAAGGAATGAAATGTCAGGGAAATGCATATTCAATTATTTATAAGCAAGCTGCTACTCAAAAATGAATGCTACCATTATAAGAAATTATTTATTTGTTTACGAAATTGTCGATTACAAACCACAAAAAAAATGAAATTTTGATTTGAAACACTTGGCTTCACCAATCTTTCATGTTTACTCTCATGCGTCATGCTTTTATGTAATACAAAATGTTTTAATCATCACCACTTTTATTAATTACATGATTTTATAATTTTATAAGCGAAACTTATGAGTTTGCGCCGTTTTATAAATATTTTTTGACGTCTGTAATTGTTAGAAATTATAAAAAATTCATGGCTACGAACGATTTTGCAATACCGAATAACAAGCACTGTTCATCTGTTTCGGAGGTTACAATTCCAAAAATATTTTAGAATTAACGTTGATACGAAAGGGAAAAAACTTGTAAAAATTTTGCTTCAAAATGACCAAAATCAAATATCATAAAATATTGTAATGTTAATAGGGGGGGTAACTTAATAACACTGTATACTTTGTACCTGAGTTATTTTGTTCCAGATATTTTTGGAATGAAGAAATGTCTAAGTTAGTAGTTGGGTACCTTATCAAAACAAAACATGCAACTGGAACACCTAAACCAAATCCGGATTAGACAAAATTTGGTTAAATCTGAGTACAGATTTAACCAAATTAGGGCGATGTCGCTCGATAGTTCCATTTATGACCGCACACGCCGCGGATGAAACAATCTGGAATAGAATGGAATGCAATGGGCATTCAGTACAAATGTATTTTACCCCCAGATTGTTTCATCCGTTAGAACCGACGCGCCGCATGCTGGTATTGGAACTAACTTGGCGATATCGCCCCATTGTGTTTAAATCTGTACTGAGTACAGAGCACAGTTTAGCTTCGAACGAAATTAAGCTGAATGACAAACTGACCCAGTTTGTTGTGGCTAAATATGAGCCCAGATGTACATGACCATTGTCTACATTTACATCAATAATCTGATGAATGGTAGTTTTAAAGAGGTAAATGTTCAATTTGAAACAAATATCAGAAATGTCATTAAACCTGTACTTCGTAGTGACAAAAATATGGCAACAA
This sequence comes from Pachymerium ferrugineum, assembly GCA_034686365.1. Taxonomy (NCBI): domain Eukaryota; kingdom Metazoa; phylum Arthropoda; class Chilopoda; order Geophilomorpha; family Geophilidae; genus Pachymerium; species Pachymerium ferrugineum. Next base: position 15,290 of record JAQGAS010001018.1, on the reverse strand, counting down.
TATGAAAAATGTGTGAAAAATGTGTGAGAAATGTGTGAAGTGAAATGGCCCTCCTTGTTTTGGAGATTTAAAATTATTCTTTTAGTCCACCATACTGATGGATCAATGAATTTTAAAGCTTTCATTACGTATGTAATTAAAAACAATACATTTACAATTCTTAGTCACTTACATTACAAATACTCATTTTGCTAAAAGTGTCGAGTGACCTGCTTGGTTCATGCCACATCACAATTATATAATTAAAACAGTTTATGTGCAAAAGCATATTACTTATATAATCTCTTCTATTACGGCAAAAATTTGATTACTTTTAAACATTTCGTAATCATGAGTTCAATAATGTGATCAATTTCAAGTCATTTCCTGGCCATTGATGATCAATGATGGCCGCAAGCGTTTGACAAACAGATCACGTCTCAATCATGTGATTAGAAATTGATTATAGACCTACAAAGTAATGTCAATAAAAATTTTGCAAACAACCGTTTTATAAAAGTTGCAAAAATTTTACGTAAAATTTTTGTACGCTTGCAAGTTTAGTCTTGGGTTTTTTTAAGTGTAATAGCTTATATGACTGAAAATAGAGCTGCAGAAATAAATATAACTTTTACATTCCAATAAACCTTTGCTCGTATTTCTTTTCCCAAATTCAATTGCATTATCTCCCAAGCGGTTCATTCGGTACTCGTACCACGGCTCCACTTTGGAAAAATGACCATTTTCTAATGGGGTGCAGCTTTAAGCTGCACTCTATTACAAGTTTTTACTAGCAGGAGGAGGCGTGCATTTAACTGGTTTTGATTTTTATAGTAAGGAATCCATCAGTTTGAGAACCTATTTAAGTGTTATGTTGAGCATGCTAAAGAGGGAGTTTCAAGTAGGGAGACTTGACATTTTGTCATTCCGTGCTATGTGTGTCTCATGAGGTGAAAATACGAACTCGCTATCACGTGAATGAGAATGAGTTAGGAAATGTCAATGTCAGGAGAAAATGAAATTAATACACGCGTTTTAAATTTTATTCATTTTTTGATGGACAGCTCATCAATATTAAATCCATTACCTATCCCAAGGTGAATTGTCAGGTGATTTCTATGACGTCTACTGTAATTAAAAAATTAAATTTCCTACCTATTAAATCCTCTATCGACCGTTTCTTCAACTAATATTATTATTATTCCAGCTTTAAAGAAAATAAATAAAAATACAAAACATTTGGCGTTTGGTTTGTTCACTTGACCCCAAGACCTTCTATCCCATCCCCTTTCTTTCGCAACCACCTCCCACCCCCAGCTTTCAGTTGCTTAGCAACTAATACGTCACAAAGATGTCATGTAAAACAAAATTTACAATTTCTCAAAATCCTCGTCTAGTGTCCTCTCGCGACCAATTTTGCAACGTCACATTGATCGTAGTTATTCTATTTGCTCGCGTAAATAAATAATCACCTTATTTTTTTTGTTTTCTCAACTTCTTTTCTTACCTTTACCGCCAAAACTCAATAATTCAGGGTCGAGTTGATCGATTGGTAGTAGCGTGACGTCAAATACTACGTCACCTGGAGAAATAGTCGATCGTTTGTTGGCAGTCTTAGAGGCAACCACATCGCAGGACTTTACCTGTACTTCCCTTAATTTTTATTTGCTTTGGTTTTCTTATCGTGGGATTTAGAAAATGGTGAGTACGACTGATAGGGACAAAGTGATCTTATCACTCTGATTAAGTGTCTTAAATTGGTCAATTTGGTTTGGCGATTTGCCAAAACGGGTTTACATGCCAGTTTCGGCTGCACAACACCGGTGTTCATGTTGGCTTCATGCCCGTTTGTGGCGTTTGACCTGTTGGATTTTTTTTAATTTTTTACATTTTTAAGAATAGTCGTTGTCTATGGTTAGTTTAGATGGAATGTCACAGGTAACATTCACGATTTTTAATCTTTGTAATGCGTGTTTGTCATGCGATTTGCGTGGAAAATATTTTTTAGTGGTATTTTTCCTACTGATGAGCAAAACATGTTTCTCTTTTGGTGAGTAAATCCAATTTTCCACTTGATAAATCCCGCCTCACAACTCCAGATGAAAAGATTATTTTTTCGCAAGAAAAATAAAAATTTTTGACACTTGATCAGAGATTACTATAACAATTTTTCTTGTAACTGCCTTCACGTGTTGAAAGCTGCCTTAACATAATTAAAAATGATCAATAAACGTTTTTCCAGGCTATGCATAACCATAATGGAACGCATATCACGTGGGAGTTCATTTCCACCCCGGTGAGTCTGGATTTTAAGCTTAATTAAAATATTTTCCAAGTTAACCACCAAAATTAATTAAAAGCTTCGTATTTAATTTGTTTTTGCATCGTCCCTTAACCTTTTTTCAATGTCAATTTCGTTTTTTCACCCTTATCTGCAATGAAATTCGTGGTTGCAATAATAATGAGAAACAGGAATATGACCTGGTAATTCAATTACATTTGATATGTTGTCATCTAAATTAATTGGCTTTTTTATTAAAAAACGAATACTTTGCTTTCGGATTCGTTATTTAATTGTAATTGAGTCAGTCGTTTTTATTTTTCCCTTTGATCTGATATGCAAGAGAGTCTCTTATTATTGATTTCTATACCTTTGTGCGCACTTCATTCCTTCAGAGACGCGAAAATTCGTTTTTCTTCGAAGTAATGTTGGAGAGGACTCTTTTTTTTCGATGGAATCTTAAGATCAATCGTTTTTTATTTATAGTTTTCTCTTTTAAAAAGATCGCCAAAATTTATACGCCAACTAAATCCCCTATATTTTATTGAAATGTCACGGTAGACATTTGTTGAAATTGAAATATCACTTAAAAGTTTGTAAATGCAATAAATATTTTCTTAGATACTATAATTAATTAAAGCATTCAGTTAATTAGCCTTGAGTTTAAGAAAAAAATCAGATTTTTATTTTTATAACGAGGTTGCATTAAAAAGAGGCTTTTGTTGGCAAAGTTGGTGCAATTAACATTAAAAATTATTGCGTACATATACTTGGAACAAAGAGGGTTGTTTAAATCTCATTAACAATGCTGACAAGTTGTGAATCAGCTTATTTCTTTGTTTCCATATGTCAGCTATTCGTAATTACCCCACATATCCTTTGTATATGTGTACTTTAAGTTGTAATGTCGTATGTTGAAATTGATGGAAGCGATTTTTTTTGGTATCGTAAAATTTATTTTAATAACAGTGTTTGTGATTGATTTATGATAGGAAAGATTACTGGGGATTAAAGTTGCTGGGTTAATGTTGATGAAATTAAAAATAGAGGGAGTAGGAAAAAAAGTTTAGCTTCTAATTAAAAACTGAAGAAAGAAAAATTTATGAAAGCTTCAGACCGCGTTCATTTAGTTGTGAATTCAGCTGGAATTTGAAAATTTTGTAGATAAGGTGGTGAAAAAAATCGAAAGTTGGTTTGTAATATAATGATTTTCTTGGATTGTCTTCATCCTGAAAACTATTGGAGAAGACTGGTAAATATTTTAGTTTAAAATTCGAGTTTCAAAACGTAGAAAATGCCTGAAAAGGAAGTACAATGTACTAATAGCAATGCAGCTTCTTATACTCTAAAAGTTAAGTTGCAGAATTTGGACATTTGTAGATTTGATTAAAGAAATGAGAACATAGTTTATCAAAGGTTACAGTTTTACTAGAGAGAAAAATGTAATATCCAAGTTTTGTTGTGGTACTAGCACAATAGTTGTTACCGGTATAACTGATATTGAGTATGTTTATTACTTACGTATTCAATTATAGCTTAGATCTTAAATAAACAAGAAATCGATTTTAAACCTCAGTTTCATTTGTTGACGATTTTTGCTGATCAACAATTTGCTATTAGGTTTTAGCAAGCATATTACTTGCCAGAGTGTTGAATCATCTGTAAATTCCTGCTGGTAGTCATCTGTAAATTCCAGCTGGTAGTCATCTGTAATGTTGAGACTTAATGTAGCTCAGATCCGTAGATTCAGTATAGTAGAGAGAAAATGGAAATTGTATTCAATGTATTTTGTTTTACAAGTTGTTAACACCTAGCAATATAGAGAAAACATTCCTCTTCAGTACCCATTTGTGTTAACTATGGGAAATTTTTGAGAATTTGCAAAAAAAAGTGTCTGGAAAGTAACTGACACTTCTTATCAAACCTCTTCATATTTCAACATCGCAAATTAAGGAGCTCCTGCGGAGTAAAGTGCTTCACTTTATGTATATGAGTACGCATTGAATATGAGGCAGGTGCAATCTATATCGACTTTAAACAACTAAAAAACAGGTAGAGCATTTTGGACATTAAAGAATCTTTAGTGCTAAATACCAGTTTACAGTTAACATTTACTTTAGTATCACTGAAATATTTAACCAAAAGTTAACAAGTTTATTACTAGTTCATCGTTCAGTCAATGGAATTCAAAGTTATTTCATCTAACGATGAAAAACGGCGTCAAATGCGTTATAGATAGTAATAGTTTACAAGTTATAACTTGTGAAATTTCCAATTCCAATTAACCATGTAGTTTTTGAAAGGGTGAAAAAAGGAGATTTTATCCTTGACACGTAGAAAAATTGTGAAGCGATTCGAACGTATTGCGAACAAATTGGACACGCAAAGACCCATCTGGGTCTTTTCCCTCGTTTTTACTGATTACGGGTTTTGAGAGTTAGTCCTAATGTACAGTCGAATTTAGAAACGAAAGGGAAATTGCTCACCTGGGGTACAGTTCAATCAATGTCATTACCTATTCATACGATCGGTTTTAATGCTAAAGAGACCTTTTTAGAATTGTGGACATTTCGCTTACAACTTTAAAATAAATAGCCGAATTAAATATTTAAGAAAATTTAAATTCAGCACATTTTAAAGAAGTATACAATACAGAGATTTATTACAAACGTGTTAATTTAGCTAGGAATAGAAATTTGAGATTAATCCTCTACAACGCATCATAAATGTGTTGTAAGTAGATAAGCGGCAGCGTAACTCTTATGCCGTGATGGAAAGTTGTTTACAATTTATTCATGCTCTATTTGGTTTCTGACGTCATTCCGTTATAGGTATGCACCATTTGGTTGAAATGTCTTCCGGAATTCCTAAGTAATTGTTTTGTAATGCGACACATTATTTATTTGTTTACTTCCTAAATCTGTAAATCAAGATGTTAGTGTTATGATGCCTATTGATTTTTTTGACTTTTTTTGCTTACATAAAGCACTGTATAAATTGAATCATAAGTCTTACGTTAAAACTTGTTGGTGTTTGCGAGCAGAGTAGAATTTGAATTTGGAAATGCGTCACATCCCGCAAGCATTTTTGCACCTTCGATTTCAACCCAATTAGCACATGTAAAACGGATTTAATAGTTGCCTTAGGTGGATGCGTAATAAGAAAATAAATATCTGGGGATGTTCGTTACTCTTAAAGAGGGGGAAAATTGGAATTGTGATGTTGAGTTTTTGATTATGTAAATTGAAAAATGGTCATTTGAAAGTCTTTTGGTTCAATAATAGCGAGGAAAGAATGAAAAAATATTCCAGTATAGTGAAGATCTTATGTGATAAAACAAAGACCTTTGAAGCACAAATAAAGCTGGAAAACATAGCGAACACAAATCTGAGGGAATTGGACTGTGACCAAAAGCACATTTGGGTCTTATTCTTGGAAATGTCTTGAAACAAATGTGCATTTATAAAAATCAAGGACACCTACTTTAATAAAACGTGGTGTAAGTGAACTACAAAATGAGCAACCCCATTTAAATTGTTTTTTTTTCTTTTTACTGGAAATATATATTTGACCTAAGTCTTACCTGCAGACAAAGAAAAAGTTGAACTTAGGTGAATAAATATATGAACGTATAAAGTTGCAGCACACGGCTCGTATTACCATTCAATGGCAAGAGTTTTACATCATTAGGAAGTCGTTACAGAATCTTAGGCAGGAATAATAAGGTTGATACTTGTCAATAGAGTAATAGTACACCCCCATTTCATTACTTAGGTGTGCTAATGTAGTGAAGGAAAAGTACTAATTGAAACTGCTATACTGTGTGGGTATCTAATTATTAAAATACAACATTCAAAAAGTAACCCAATCTCATTTCTTTCATAGCCTTGGATAACGATTTGATGTCAGTTTTGACTATAATCTAATATTGTTCGTTGAATTAAAGCAACTCAAATATTTATTTTGTACATATATTGTGTTATGATGCTTTTGGGTGTATTTAGTTTCATTGGAAAAGTAAATTCCTCGTTCAAAGTTTTTTTTTAAAAGGTGGTATAGTTTTGAATGTACGTGATTTTGACATTTTTTATTGAAGATTTTGAAATCTTATCATCGCTTGATTCTTACATTACCTAAAGCTTATTGACTTTACATTTATTATTTGTAGTTTATGAAAATTATTTATCATTTCATAAATTTATTCTTAAATTGAAAAGTTTTTTTTGATTTTGAATAGCTTTTAACGTTTAATTCTGCATTACACGAAGTGTTTTACATTTATTATTTGTACATGTAAGAAATTTTTTTAAATTTATTACTTTTACTTTCTGCCTTAGAAAGTTTCGATTCATTTTACATATTACTTTTCTCTCTTCTGATACCTTTCTTACATCCTTCATGTTTAGGGGTTAAATATTTGAAATTACTAGGGAGTTAGCACGAACCCTTCTTGTCACACATTAGCTGTCAATTGGTGACCCAGACGTGACCCCCGTGTCTTTCCAGTCTCCAGTCGACCTCTCTGTTCACTCGGTTGCGCTCATTCATAATAGTGAATGAGAACTGTGGAAATATGATCATGATGTCATATACCAAAAATTGAGACTGAAAATTTTTCACTCATTTACAGAGCAAATCAGAGCGTTTGTTTTGGTATGACGTTCGTTTACATTTTGCATGAATAGGGTCCTTACGATTGGCGTATACCTGCCAGGATGTACGTATCTAAGGTGTAGTGTCCACTGCCCATATTGGGAGGTTTAATTGCAAGCAGTGGGTGTACACAATTACTCGCCGCCTTCACTCTGTCTTCATTTAAATCTCAATGTCATGCTATCTTAGTAACAGATAAACAAAAGTATATTTTGATTATACATCTTGTCATTTTGGCTAGTATAATTTTAGAAAACTAAATAATCCAATAAGTAGCATAACTATTAAGATTGTTTATAAGCTTGGCAAAGACTTTTCCACTTTAAGGTACGCTAATAGTGGATGAAAGGGAAAGGAAATTGCTAAGACTTGCAGGTTACTGCAGCGCAATTCGGATGTTTTGCACTATTCAAAACTTCTGCTGAATTGCAACTAGCTGTACTGTTACTGCAGGCCAAATACCAAGACAAGGGTGAACCTTCCAGGGAATTTTGCTGATCTAAGAATGCACCTTTAGAATTTACAACTGACAAAGGCCACCGAGTAAATTCCCATTAGAATACGTACAAATGTTGTCCGTTTTTATTTTAACCTGAGAACTATGTTTTGAAAAGGATACGTTTTTCTTGTGGAAGTAAATTATTGATTTCACATGGCTGCCTTACACGATTGGGATATTGCGAAGGTTTCCACCATGGGAATAGCATGAACATGTTACAACAAATACAATCTAAAGTGCAGTTGAAAATGAGTTTTTCAGTTTAACCTTTAGCCAAAGCTGAAATAGTGCCACAGCGTCCAGTAAATGTATTATATACGTACACCTTGTCTCAAAGGACCAGGCAACTCCAGAGACAAGTTTATTTTATGTCAAACGTTATGTAATAATAGTGTGACTCGCTAAGCCAAATGCCAGGCTTCGATTATTATCAACTATTTTCTTGGCGAACTTTTCAGCGGGAGTGAGTCCAAGAATAAAACAATTAGGCAAGTTACAAAATAGCGATGTCAACACACGCATTACAATGGGGTGGCCGTTTTGGACGATGACATTGTAGCTTCAATGGCTGTTTCATGCTCGCGTCTCAAGCTCTCCGCCTCGAGTTTTTATTGGTGACCCAACCATCCATAAAAATTGATCCCATTTGTTGGTTGACGTTTTCGATTTAAACTGAATTCCGGTTCTAAATTATTAAAATTTAAGTTATATCAGTGAATCTTTTATTTAAACCCAACTTGTCATGGGAGTTGAGGTATAGGAAGGTCCTATACGTGCTTATTATTTTTTCTATATTTGATATTTGGCAATTATGTCATTGCCAAGACCCGGATTCAATAGATCCGAAAAAAAGGTCACCAACTGGTGTTAGTGCATCTCATACGAACAGTACTGAGGTTTCGACAATGGCTGTTATTAAGTCGATCGTTTGCTTGAAATTTTATTTTATCTAGCTAATCAAAGGGTACAAAAATATAATCTAATGTTCAGTAGATGCTGTTTGCTTAATTAGATTTCAGTGCTTATAAGGAACTCCTTCAAGAAGAATGAAATTATTAAGTAACATGAACCCTTTGTTTTAAAATTAAAAAAAATTAATCAGGCAATTTAAATTTAAATAGTTCTTTGTTTTTATCTTAATTTTAAGATGTGATCAATATGTATAAATCTCAACAAATTTCAAAGCAGTCATTTTAAACTAAATTCATCTTTTATTATAACTTTTTAAGACATCAACATTTTAAAAGTAATTATTTTTTTATTTTGTTTTTTATTTTTTCCATCTTTCTTTACATTATTATCGGTGACAATTAGTAAAACTAACTAAAAATATTATTCTTGAATTTTTCAAAAATTACTAATGTTATTTATTACTATGTGTAGAAATGGGTGTAATTCCCTTTACACTATAAATTAACTCTAAATCTATCAAATGGTTTTCTATTAATAAATCCGGCAGATAGCAATTCTACTCAGTATTAACAAAAGGTTAATTGTCGCCCAAAAAACGTAAGTTACTTTACTAAATATCTTTATTAGTAGAGAGATAGCCAAGGTCACTCTTAATGAGTCTCTTTTCTCTAATGAACACTAAAAATAAAATAAAAAAGTAGAGAAGGAATGAGGGAAGGCACTCTATATAACTGAACAAAGTTTACTTTGATCCCCTATTCCACAAGGAATATAAGAAGAACATGAACTTAAGTACAATGGATTATTCCTGACACTACACCAAAATCATAAAATCATAAGTTTATTCCTACTTAAAAAAATTTCTAAGGTTGAACCCAATAATCTTATTGCCATTCAGCACAAAAAAAAAATTGTTAAAACTATAAGAATTATTGGCTATTTTTTTTGTTAGAAAAAGTTCATTAGAATTCTACAACACAACTCCAAGCACTGGAATAGAATTTGTACAAAGTTTGATCAAAAAGTATTGGAAAAGTTCAGACTTATCATCTTTAAGGCGACTTAGCTGTGGTCATTTAGGTTTGGATTTTTCACCGTAGCTTCTTCCTTTGTAAAATCTTATTGACTTCCTTCTTATACCCTTGGAGATTTTCCACAATGCTAAACATGAATAGAAAATGCAAGATGGAAAAAAAAACTATTGATAAAAGTCTAATGAAATGTTCTAAGATAGCGTTGCTCAGCAAAACTTTTTTGTAAATGAAAATGGTTGTTTGTTTTCTATGGTTGGAATGATACTTTTTTTCTTCTTCTTCTTACTTACTTACTCTCACTTGTGCTATTGGATAATGTGATGAGAAAGATTGTGGAAAGGTCAGTGGTTGAAAAGATTTGACGGTGACCAGATGTATTTTGTGTCTTGAAAATGGCTTTTTTTCTTCTCTCCTTTCTCCGAGACGTTTTGAGATTTTTGTTATGGCTTAAAGTTGAAACGTTTATTGGGTAAAGGGCAGTAGGAATTGCAAAGAAAGTATGCGGTTTTTTTTTTTTTCTTTTTTTTTGAAAAATTGACGTTTTAGTAGCGTTTGATGTTTTGTTTATGACCTAGATGTAAGGAGGAATGGGTTAGTTGATATGATGGCGGTCATAAGTTTAAGACCCACATCTTAACAATTGCACATTTTACCCTCCTGTTCAAAATGCACTCGTGCATACCACCTATGTATTAATTAAATGCAATCATATATTCTTTTAATGAGAAAATATATTTTAATTGAGGCTGCACTGATCGTTTGAACAAATATGTTTACTTTTCATTGTAAAGAAATTGGTCACCCCCTCAAATTGAAATCATCAAACAGTTCCAAATATGACAAATTAAATAATTGCAAGATTGATTGCTTCTATTTACACAAATAATATCAATTTGTAATCCTTCAGAAAGGAAGAAAAAAAGATTGATTGCTTTTCGTCTTCCTACCAAACATTTCTATCACTAATTAATTATATAACAAAAGCTGACGTTTCATGTTAAAAGAACCATTCATCTCGAATTTCCACTTGCTTCTGGTATGATGGTATCTTAAAAAAAACTTTACTCGTAATTGGATTATTTTCTTTCTAACTATTTGTTGTTTCGTCTAAAAATATTTAGTTAATTAATCTCCACTTGAAACTTTAGTATTGGTTAGTACTCCCTTAGTGCTACTCTGTGCTAAAGTATTTTCGTTTTACTCCTTTACATAAACAACATTTTTGACCCATTTACTTAAACTTTAATATTGGGTAGTACTCCGTTAGTACTGCTTAATACTAAAAATTTCTTCGTTTGTATCTTATTGCACTTCGAGATATAAGCCTTTACATAAAGTTTGTTGAGCCTACCAATATCAACCCACTTATTTCAAAGTGGTTAATACTCCACTAGTACTTACTCAGTACTAAAATATTTTCATTTGTACTGCATTACACTTACATAAAGTGTAAATTATATCTAAGATACATTTTATTTTTTTACCATCATGTATCAACGATGGAATAAATGGACCAAAAATACCGTAAAAAAGGTTAATAGACTGAATTACCTAACTATAATTCTTGTTCTTACATGAAACATAAAATCCAGGTTAATTTAAATAATTTATTTATCTACACATTTCTCATTGCTGTATCCTTCCAAGCTTCCGTAAGAAACTGTTTGTTCATACTTCCAGAGAGATGAGAGTTGTTTGTAAAAATTGTTGTAGATATTGTAGCTTAAAATAGCAGCAGACATGTTAAAAATGTAGGTTGGGTTTTGGCAATTACAAACATCCCTGAACTATTATTTTGTTCCCTCCGGATCTCAAGGAAAATTGGCTTCCAAACTCTTCTTGACATGGCCCTAGTCCAGCCATCTTCATTACTAAATTTTGTGTGATCTTAGATGGCAGCTGCTTCCCTCCTGCAATTTTTCCGTGAAGGATAGAAAAGAAAAAAATGTGAAATGCATTAAAATGTAGAGAGAACTTCGTTAAAAATTCAAAAGCCAAACGTGTTATACTTGACTAAACTTGGGTCTTTTCATATTTAACTAACTTTCAGCCAGTCTCTTTTTGACGGAATTAACAGCTTTACCCCAATATCATTTCAATACAAATTTTTTAAAATATAAAAGACATCTGATGATTTGTAATAATTTGATAAAAAAAATTTTGTAGTCCATATCACATCAGATATAGATTCGGAAAAAAAGGGAGAAATATAGAATCACCCTAATGGTCGCTGCTATGTTCCAATCTATTGAAGTATAATGAGAGTCTTCAAATAGCTAAGCAGAATTAAAAATCTAATGTGATGCAAAGACTAGTTTTCATTATTTGCATTATTGAGACCAAAATGATGTATATCATCATTTTGATAATTTTTTTTTTTAGCTGTTGGATGACTGGGTACTAAGTATTAATAAATTTGTGTAAATGAGATAGAATTTTTATTGGTTAGGTAGTGTTTGCTTTGGTTTACTGCTTTTTTTATAGTTCAGTTATTTCCTACATTTTATGTTGATATCGATTGATTGAACTAGAGAGGTAATTCTACACCTGGATGCAAATGTGCTCAAACTGAAAATCGTTTTGTTCTGAAGAAAAGTAGATTTTTTTCAAAACACGGATCTGAAACTTGAGCATTTTGCTTTTATTTTTATATGATATGATAATGCTACTTAAGCGATGATACGTTAGAGTACTCTTTCTAAAATAATAAAAACAGAAAAAACATTACATTCATTCAAACATTAACCAAATATTTAATTTAAGTGAAATTTACAACCCATAATTGTAATTGTACATGATGCGCTGCATTAATGGGTTAACATGGGTTCTGTTAGTTTAGAAACAAATATTTTTCTTAACAGGTTATAAGTAGTAATTTTGGATTTAATTTTATTCCAGGCCAAAATGGAACAGAACGAAATCATCCTGACTGTGGTGTTGTCCACTTTAGCTGCACTTGTGTCCATGGGTCTCACTTTCCTGCTCTGTTATTGGTGCTCACGCCGGAAGCACAAGCGGCGAGGAGACGAACTAGAATCCATGCAGTTTATGCTGTCACAGGAAGGAGGCACCAACAAAGATGGCGGCAAAGATGGACGTGGAAACAATACGGATCAAGTGCCGTCAGGCAAAGGATCTTTGAAGCTCAAGTCGCCATTTATAAAAACAAAACCTGTCAAGTAAGTTGCATTAATTATATAGTTTATTGATTGAATGTGACATATATGTGTGTGTTTTTCCCCAACTTCCAATATGTCTAATGGGCTATGGGTGGAATCAATATCTTACCTAGCGTGCAATATAAGTTGATCAAGTTATTATACTCTTGAATGAGTTGTACACTAATGGCATAGTTGACTCGACCCAACCTAACCTTTACTAACTTAATTGCTTACTTATTACATTCAGCCAGTTCACACGCACATCACTCTTTCATACAGCAAAGGTTGCGACTTTAATGCTGTCCAATAATTTTTGTGCTTATATATATAAGAAGTCAATTTATGATTGGACATAAATAACAAAGATGCTACATATAAGATATAATAATAATATAATTCTGTGTTAATAAGTAAAACATACAGTGATTAGGATGTAGTGGATTGGAACATAAACCGACAGGGCGCTTGCAATAAATAGATGGTTTGTGAAATTCACCCTAAAAAAAGTGTAAGTTTTGTTTCTAATTAACTTGGCTCAATGTTGTAAAGCGCAATGTTTTCTGCAAATAAAGTTTCCTAATCAGATTTTCCTTAGATGGATGGGTTAATGGCCCACTTAATGGTGTAATCATGGAGTCATTTGTTTCTTCTTTTGCTTTTACAAAATATCGTTCATTCGTGCTTTTTTTATACGTTTTAATTCAAAAATGGACTAAAAGTTACATACTACTTAGTTATTTCGTAAAACACTCAATATTCTTAAGGTTTTGATTGAGAGAGAGGAGCTAGCCGGTCGCAGTAGAGCCAATGACAATGAGCCGTTATAGTCGCTTAGTCGGAATTTCTAAGATATTTGCCAATTTCGTTCCTTCTAAAATTTCTATTGATAGTTAGTACAGTTAAATGGCCAGACCGTTTGATGATTAACCTGATTTTAGGGGTGGTTGGCAACGTTTGATTTAAAAATGCGCCTAGTACTTTGTATACTGCATGTTTGTAATAGAGATGCAAGAGAAATTTATTGATTTAAAATATTAAAATTTGGTTTTTTCAAAGGAATAGAACTAATTTTATGTATATTTACACAATCATTTGGGTTGCATGCAGATTCCTTTTTATGTAAACCTCCTAATGGGTCGATATATTTATCATCTGCACTCTACCTTTAAGACATTTTAAACAGTTGTAATCTAAATACCAAATTGGTTTTCTAAAAAAGGGATTTTTCTTTATATGTATTAGTTATTCAAGTTTGAATCCTGAAAGTAGCTGCCTTGATTCCGAGCCAAACTTTAATTTGATAAGGTATTAAATGAAAGAAATGCTGAACGTGAGATGTTGTGTGCGAGTCTCCTTAAAATATTGATTAAGATTAATGTTAATATTTGCACATTTTCTTCTTAGTCATATATTTTACTTTTCATTTATTTTTATTTTTTTTTTCTCATTTTTTCTTTTTTTAAAAATTCACTTCTTGGATTTGTTCTCCGTAATGCAGTGCCCAGTTGGAGTAAGTAGATAGACATTTTTATTATAGTATATTTTTTAATGTATACATAGCATGACGTTTTATTCTATTTATTTTGTACTATTTTCTATTCAGTAACTTCCCTTTTTATGCACTAACACAAAAGTAAAGTATTTTTTATGATTTATTTCATGGTGAATGTGTTATAGGCATGAAAATTCCCCAAATGCCCAAGAACAATCCAATGGCCAGCCCAAAGCACAATCCTCCACAGCCAGAGATGTAGTTGGAGCTGTAAGTATTAACAATTTTCTATGTGTGAGTTTGGAAATTGTTAGCATTTTGGTTTCTATAATTGCAAAATCAGATGCAGTTCTGGCAGAATCGCTCACTCTCACAATTGGACATGTTCATAGATCAATCGGAACCGACGGAGAACTGCGGACAAATACAATTTAGTTTGGAATACGACTTTCCAACTTCAACACTTATTCTGAAAATCATGCAAGTAAGAAAAGGGATAGTAGTCCTGCCTACTTATACTTTCAAATGTTTCAAACAGTTTGAAACATTTATTGAATGAAATACATGTTCAAATGAAATTACAGGTTTGCCACTATAGTAAAACCTAGACGGATTCTAAAAGTAATTTCCACGTATTAAACCTGAACTACGTTTGTAATTTTACTGTAAAATAGGTTTTTTAACCCAATTTCGAACGTTTTTGACGGATGCGCACGTGCACATGACCTTCCAAACTGCAAAATGCATTTAAAAGGACCAACTAGGGCTAAAAAAGCATTAAGGGCCAATTTACACATGTGTATTTCAGGTTATATAGGTGTAAATTACTACGTGTAATTTTACTGTAAAACGTGCACATGAACTTTCGAACTGCAAAATTCAATATAATTTAAAAACAACAACTAAAAAGGTCTAAAAGCCAATTTACACACTTTTACCTTGTATTTCAAATTACACAGATGTAAATTGCTTTTCGGATCCGCATAAACTGCTTAAATTATTAGTTCACAACACTGCAAGGAAAAATAAATGTTTTTACGTTGGGCTGAATGAGAATATACCAATCTGGTATACTCAACTATTCACACTCCACAAACCCCTTAGGTATATAGATTGAAGATTTATTTTATATCTTATATAACAAGAACGTTTTTTATCTTTCTTTATTTAAAATATCTGATTATTCTGAATTCAAGTGTTGTTCATATGACTACTTTTTAATCATTTTGTAGTCATTGAATATCTGGTTGGTAAAAGTCTAGTGATCAATTGCTAATAT
>JAQGAS010001017.1:0-27642 GCA_034686365.1 Pachymerium ferrugineum | reverse complement strand
ACGCGACATGTTCTAGGTTCCCGGCATGCAACTTGATTTCTCTCAAGCGACACGCGACAAGCGGCAGTGGGAATGCAATGGGAACCTACCTTAAGAACAGGTGAACTTTAAAAAAAAAACTAATTTCTCAACTTTAATAACTAATCAATTGAACAAAGTGATGTTATGGCAGCTGAAAAATGTGCAGCGTGGGCGGATGTTTCGTATTACAGGTGGCGGGATTAAAACCTGAGATGGAAATTATAAGAGAACGTAGCGAGAGAGAGAGAGAGAGAGGATAAAAAAAAAAAAAAAAAAAACATTGATCACGTGTTCCACCTCCACAAACGTTTATTTTAGAGGCGCTCAGTCGCTCGCAGGTATTGATCATCACGGGCCCCCAGACTGGTTGCAAGCGCATACTGAGCCTCCACTCCTCGCTGAGCAGGCAGAGGCAGAACCCAGATGCGGTGGGAGTGAAAAAACATGGGACTTAACGGGTTTCACTGCCATCTAATAATCAAAAATGCAGTCTCATTTCACTATGACGGAAACGAAAAAGGATTTTACGCATGTAGTAGATACAGGCAATTGTTTGCAGGTAAGGTTATTCACACGTCACTAAACCGTCGTGCTGGGGATGGGGTTGTTTGAACTGTTTTGAAACAGGGGGTTGGGGTAATATTACTCATGAGTTTTTCCACGTTATTTTTTATCTCATTTTCCTTGTATTCTTCTTCTTCGTCTAACAGCTGCGATAATTTTTTTGATTGACAAGGAAATACGGGGAAAAGGTGTGTTTTGTTTAGTCACCTTGCCCCTGGCAAGGATTTTGAGGGTAAGATAAAAATCACTGGTAAAAACTTACAAACCCAAAAATTCTACATGGACTGTCACAACAAGGTTACCTTAATAGGGAGAATTTCTGAATTTTATTATTAAATCCTTGAACCGGCGGATTCTGATCTCATCACAAATAATGTTTTTTTATCTTATCCTTGAGTTATTTGTTGTAAGGAGGGGAAAATTCGTGATAACAAGAAGAAGAAGAAGAAAACTTGATCAGTTTCGCAATGAGTTTTGCAACTTGTGTCGAAAAATTTGTGCCCGTAGGTGTTCGACCTAGTACTTAAAAATTTAATTGCGTACATGTTTTATGGTCTTCAAAATGGTTGGTCCGTGTTTTAATAGGTTATAGAAAGGCGAGAGGAAAAAAAAAAACGTGTGTTTGAGTCTAGAAAATTTTGGTCCCCTCCAACCGTCAACAGTTATCCTGGTTGGCATGGAAACCTTCTTAAAGGCGTATTGATTGCTTTACGGCCTCCAGCACCCCTACTACCAAGGCCTCCATTTGTGCGTGATGTTCCCTCCCTCGTTTGGGAGAAAAAAAAAAATTATACCTAAAATTAACTGTAGATCAATTGACTGTTATAAACATTTGTAAGGTTAGAGATAGTTGATGTATCAAAGTTCAGGATGTTATCATTAGGAGTTTGTTCAGGTGCATTGTTTTGTAGATTACAGTTATATGTTGTTGTAATCAGAACTTTATCTCCTTACAAAATTTTTGGTCGTTTTTAGCTGGTAAGAAAGATCTATAATATGATTGAATTCTGATCAAATGACAAGAAAGTGTTATAATTGTAAAATGTTCAATTTTTTTTCGCAAAAGGTTAGCTCAATACAAGCAAATTTAAATTTGATTTCATGTAGAACCGCATTACTGCACTACTTTCATTTTATAACAATGCGCAGCCAATAGCAGCTTGGGTTTATTTGTTACTTGCGGAAGAATAACTAACTGCAAACCTTGTAATTACAGTTATGTTCTTCCATTTCAGTAAAATTCTTGATGTAAATCGTAGAGTCAAAGTACAGGATGAGGTGGAATATACAGTAGTACATTAAAGTGACATAAAGGAAAATTTCAAAAAACAGTGTCAAAGACACCGGGATTCATTCTGTAGTTAGAACAAAAACTTGTGATTCCAACTATAATTCAGCAAGTCCTAATTATAATTTAAAAAGCCACTATGTAAACTCATTCATTATTAATAACGAAAAAAGTGCTAGTAGGAAACATTGTCATTTTAATGTAGTGATGCGTCCCAACTGCTCTAGTTGGACCAAATAACTGCAGAAAAAGTTGAATTTTTTCCCGCTAGGATTTGATTGTAATATAGTAAAAACGAGGAATGAAAGGAAATTATTTTGCCATTTTTCAGAATTGTCTGGCAAAGGCAATATACGACAATATTGCTGAATCGCCGGATGAATTGGCCTTCCGAAAAGGCGATGTGCTAACAGTGCTCGAACAAAACACCAACGGACTTGAAGGATGGTGGTTATGTGCTCTCCGAGGGCGCCAGGGCATTTGCCCTGGAAACAGATTACGTCTTTTAGCGGGAATGTACGATGCTCCTGTTTCTTCTTCTTCGCCTTCTATTCAAATGACGAACAGGAGGAGCTCTCACCTCAACCCCAACAAGGTAAAAAGAGCGCGGGAAAAATTCCCCTCAAAGCTGGCCTTGTTTCCATTCCAGATGTTACATTTTTAACCCTCTTTCCAAACCTCGTCGGGGGGTCCCCATTTACCCTCTGGCCTGGTTATAGTCGTGTCCTTATCCTTTTTTCTTTCACTTTGACAGGTTGTAACGCCGCAGAAAGTTGGTGATGTGTATCTGTATGATGTTGTTAAAGGTGATGAATACGATGTACCACCTACCTGCAAAATTCCCCAGGCTGTTGCTCATCTCACAGGTGATTAAATAATTTAATTATATACTCTATTCCCTTGTAAGATTTGATTGTTTGTAAGTGATTCTCTTTGGTTGTGTTTTGATTTCTTAATGATAAAGTGATTATAAATTAATTTTTATTCTGTTAATACTTATTTTAAACTGGACTCAAGTTAAAAACACTACAAGTAGATGAAAAAGAATTCAAAATTGATAAAACATTCAAAAAGCTAGCTCAATACAAGCAAATTTAAATTTGAAAATGTATGTTTCCTACGTTTGATTTCATGTAGGACCGCATCACTGCACTACTTGCATTTTATAACAATGCGCAGCCAATGACATGACAGCTTGGGTTTATTTGTTACTTGCGGAAGAATAACTAACTGCATGTTATTTGCAATCAAATCTTATTACAAACGTGAAATAAATTAGACCTCTAGCGTCGTAATTGCTTACTATATCTAATCTAACCAGTTTGAACCATAGATATATACAAGAATAAGTCATTCTTATACATATCTATGGTTTGTATAATGTGTGAATCGGCCATAAGATAACATTCTCTCTTCTCATTACAGGCAGTCTCAACTCTCTCCGTATATCAGATTCCTATGACGTACCCCCTACACACAAACTGGCGTACGACATACCCAAACCGTGCGCCAAAGCACCCAGTCCCATTTCCGCATTACACGACTCCGCGCAAGGACCCAAATGGCTGCACGACAAAGAACTTGAATCACAAGACTACGACATTCCCCGCGGAACTCAATCCGAAGACGGGGGCAGCTCTTACGACATTCCGCAGTCTCATCATATTGTTGTAAGCGATGCGTACGACGTACCAACGTCGTACGTACCGTCCAATCGTTCCAGCGGCGTATCAATGTTATCAACGGGTTCCTCTGTCATGTCACCATCAAGCAGCGCTGGCAGCTTAACACCCAGTTTATCATTATCAAGCCTTGGTGGCGGGACCGGGTCCAACCGGTCGAGTCTGGAGCAACAACATGAGTTGTATGATATTCCATCGAGTCATATCCGTAGAGTGAACCAAGAAGAATACGACGTACCGCCTTCTCTTAAATCGCAGTCACCGGCGGAATTTTACGACACGCCACCGAAAGCGAAAGCGAAACCGGTGTTGAGTGATGGTGTGTATGACGTGCCACCTCAAGTGACCAAAGACACTGGCCGAGAAGACGAGACACAAATTAAAAGACTCAGTTCGTTGAGCATCGAGTCACGTGACAGCATCCCGCCAATCATACAAGGCAAAGAACTCCCGTTGGAATTAACAGCAGCTATGGATACTCTTATTCGGTTACAGCAACAAGTTCACAGTGCCATCAGTAAATTATTTAGTTTTGTCAGCTCCACCTGGCGTCAAAAAGAGAATTTAGAAAACAAAATCTATGACATTAAGTTGGGTTGTAAGAGAATTCGCATAGGGCTTCAAGAATTTCTCGACTTCAGTCAGGGGGCGCTGGTTAATTCGACGCATGCGTCGGATAAAATGTTGTGTCATAAGTTGTCCAAGTTGGTGACACCTTTGCGTAACGCTAATGACGTCATTCACAAGACTTGCAATGTCTTGGATGCCCAGGGTTGGTCCACAACGAAATTAGCTATTGACAGTAGCAATGATTTCGCTGGGGCTGGACCAGACGAGCTTGACCAATTGGTTGCATGTGCTCGTGAATTAACTGAAGACGTTCGTCAAGTTGCCTCTTTCATCCAGGGCAATTCGACGCTACTATTTAAACGCTCGACGAGCGCAACGCCAAAAGCGAAGACATCACCAGCTACAAAGGTGCAAGAGCGCCCTCTACCGCCGCCTCCTACACTTACCAAAGAGGAAAATGAGTATGAGAATGATTCAAAAGATTGGATTGATGATTATGATTATGTTAATTTGGAATCAAAAGACACGATTAATAAAGAGAACGATGAAATCAAAGCCGCTTTACCTAAAGAACTAAGAAAATCCTTTGATAATATTGTCAAAGAATCAGAAGTTCCTGTTGCAAATGTTAGGAGATGTCTAGATTCGACGTCATCTATGAGTCAACTAAACACTGCCATTGGTCATTTGGACGTGAATGATCGAAGAGTGTTGCAGTTTTATGCAAGTCAAATTGAAACGCATATAACTTATTTGACCAATGCTATTGACGCATTTTTGGCCACTATTGAAAATAACCAACCGCCTAAAATTTTTATTGGACATAGTAAGTTTGTTGTATTGAGCTCGCATAAGCTGATTTATATTGGTGACACCGTCCACCGTAATATTGTCAACATGGAAATCCGCAATAAAATATTGCTTTGTACTAATGCTTTATGCGATGCTCTTACGACTACGGTGAAATGTACTAAATTGGCTGCTCTTCAGTTTCCTTCTGTAATAGCAGTTCAGGAAATGGTTGATAGTGTTGTGGACATTTCGCATTCTGCTAATGATCTTAAAAGTATCATTATAACAGCTGGAAAACTTTGAGGAAATTTTTTTTAGTGATAGGAAGAGTTTTTTCTGGAGTGGATTTTATCGTGACTATCTTCTTGAAAGAAGCTCAGGACAATTTTTTTTGTAAATAGATAAAGTAAAAGAGAAAAGATGGATTTTATGATGGTATAGAGAAATTTTTAAAGAGTAACTGTTTTTTATCCAGTTTTTTTTTTGTGCTGAGTTTTGGTTTTTTTTTTTTTCTACAATGTTTGTAAACAGATAAAGGTCATTGTAGTTAAATGTGAAAGTGAAAGTAAAATTTTCAATTAAAATTTATGAAATATTGAGAACTGGGGTTTTATGATTTTTTTTTTTAATTGCCTGGTTTTATGTTTCAGTAGACATTAAAATGCAATACTACAAACAGCAACAAAAAATGATCATAAAATAGTTTTTGTTGGAATTTGTTTAGTGAAAGTTTCAGTAATTTGCTTTTCAGGAATTTCAGTTATTTTAGGACTGCATAATTGCACCACTATTACACTGCATAATTATTAGTAATTACCTGACAGACTAATTCTATGCGTTTGACATGAAGCAAAACATAAGGGAGAAAGTAAGTGTTTTTATGTTAATTACATAATAACTTTTTCTCTCCTGTGTTTTCATTCAAGCAATTACTTTTTTGGTTTTAAGATTTAGTTCAAGGTTTTAAAAGTTTTAAAGTTTTTAATTTCTTCTTTTAAATCCGTATCGTATCATTATGCAGGTAAAGAATACAGGACACTTTTGAGAGGTGCCACAAAAGAATTTCATTGGTGACAACAAAATTCTGTCATAAAGAGTTATAAAAGCAGGAGATTTTTAATATTATAAAACTACAATGTACAATTAACCCGTAAACAGCAAATCAATTATCAATTACCTACTATTATAAAGTCACCCCATTAGTTCGATAATACTCAATTTCGCCACTTCAATAAATTGGCGGTAGTCTGCAGGGCCTTACTAAGGTAGAAGCAGACGAGTATTCGTTTTGATATATTATACTCTCAGGTATGCTCCTCGTCTATTTTCCACTTCCTGCGCATGCTCATTCACTTGCATGTATTTTTATTTTTAAATCTAAGTATTACCAGAAATTGGAAAATATAATAAGACAGGTATAACTGCTAATCTGACAATTCTCATAAAGCTCGAAAAATTGATAAAGTTGTTATTGCTCATTTTTTTATTTCAACTCAAAATTTGTAACAAAATAGTATAAAAAAAAAAAAACACTACCAAAAGAATTTGTAACAAAGTTTAAAAAATTTAAATTAAATGACTTAAGCGCTCAATGCAATTATCATTTCCTTTGGTATTATAAAAACGCAATGATACTACTACATTCTTTGATTTAACCTTTCAACTACCTCACAATTATCAAATTGCCGCAAAACCACCTGATCAAAAACCTAGCAAATTTTGCTCCTTTCAAAAACTTCCATACAAAAACAGTTACTTAGTATCACAAAGTAAAGCAACAGCGCGCAAAATCCAATGTTCAGGTGGTTGTGCAGTTTTTAACCACAAAGGTGTCACATAAAACAAATCAGTACGTCTTGGCTTCTTATAAACAGGACACATGTAAAGTTTAGGATCTTTAGGTGCTAAAGAGTTAATAGCAAAGCAGTGAATAACTGGAATAGGCACTGTCAATACTTTCGGTGATTGTTCTTGCAGTCGAACTGTTTTCCGATCCCACGCTGCTCCGTCCAAAAACAAACCGTAGACATAAACGCCTTCCTATTCAATCAAATTTTGTATATTATTTTCTACAAGTTTCTATAAATTTACTGTAGGTGGAGAACTAATCTCTTCCCGGAAATTTTTCGTTACTTCATTGTGCAAAGTGACTGTATCGAGAGCCCAACCTTTATGTGCTCTAGACACTTCTTGTCTCATAGCAGTCAAGAAACCTAAAAAAATATTCAAAGTAATTTCAAATTTTTTAAAGTAATTATAGTGTACCTTGAGGATTGAAAAATCCAGTCAACCAGAAACAAACGGGTCGTCCACTAAACACCCATCGGTAAAACTGCTCATTCCTATCTAAAAATTCAGTGAACCAGAAACCGATACTGGCTGATTCCCAACTGATTTTTTTCCATATGACTGGTACTTTCGCATCATATATATTGTCCAATGCATCCCCCAACGCCTGAAGAAAGAGAAATAAGGTTTAACGTCCGTCCGTCCGTTCGGCGGGGACGAGAGACGGCGTGGATGCCCACGCCGAGCCGGGAAGCAGCGGGTCCGGCAGAGCGCCGAGGCAGAGGCCCGTCGGTCATGCGCCGCGGCGTGTTGCACACGCCCGGCGTTTCGACGGTGCCGGCCGCCCCAACGGCTGCCTGAACCGTATGCGACACCGTACTCCATAGAGTATACTCAGTCACTGGTGACAAAAACCAAAGGGCCTAATTGCTTTATGAAGTATAGTTCGACAACTACGGTCAGGGGTAGCGAAAACAAGTCGAACAAGAACTTTGGGGTTTACCTCACTCATAATAATAGTTCCTTCTATTGCCAATTTCAAGTCTTGGCAGGTCGATCGCACAGCTGCAATGCACCTCTGCATACGGTCAACTTCTTGTTTCAGATTGATATTCAAAGGATTCAAAATCCCCATTTTCTCTAAACGAGCTCGAACTTCATGGGGGACGTAGTTAGGTGGCATTTTATCCAACATATCTTCAGCCATTCGATAAACTACCGACTCACGACTTTCTCCTCCACCGCCTCCACTTTCTTTAGGCTGGATGCTCATTATTAAATCAAGAATATCTTGAGCTGTATTACTCTGATACCTGGGTGCACAGACAAAAAGGAAGTTTATAAAATGAAAATTAGTTGTTCAATTTCCCATACGTGATATCAGCATTAGAGTGAAGTCCAAATACCATTGGACTATCAACTAATGGTAGGGCCCTTATGGATCCCAATAATTCAGAAGGGGTATTAAATTTTGGTATTTTGTATTCTCCATAGAAGGTAAAGTTGTCCGAAAACATGAAGTCCCCTAGCCAAACCTATAAAATCAATGAAACCATTTAAAAGTTTTAATAAGACAAGTTTTATGAAATGTACTTTGGCGTAAGTATTCAAAAGTCGTTTGTCGTAATTGTCTGTAACACGACCACCGTACTGAACTTCGCCCAACATGTAACGGACTGTGACCCATGAAACACCTTTTTTAGGGTCCATGTCATCTAAATGATTCATGCAGAATTGGATTGTGGAGGACAGATCTGCAGAATTGAATTCGTAGGGTATATTCCAACCTTGAGGCCCGTATTTTCTTCTCTCCTGCAGTTAGAAATTCCGTAAGGGTTAAAAAGCACTCGCAGTTAAAATTTTCACGCGTGTTGTAAGCTTACTTGCACAACTGAATGTATAAACGACACGGCATAAAGCATTGGTTTCCATTGGTACGCTTCAGTATAATCAAGGAATTCTTGACTAACGTTTGTAAATGTTCCCAACAAACCAGCTCGCATTCCATCTGGTGGTTGATTTGTGAATTTAATTGCAATTTGCAATAAACTAATGGGGAATTTAGGATGTGGTTCAGATGTGATCCAAACTCTAAAATCAGAATGGAATGTTTCTGTTTGACTGTACATATCCATTAATTCTTCCATGAACTCCAGTCCCAAATGGCAATTTTGCAGTAGAGCCCAGCCTCCCTATAATCAAATTATCAAAAAATAAATTGAATAAATTAAAAAAAAAATACAAATTTTAACTGAAGTAAGGAACTGATTGACAAGTCTTCTAGCATGAACTTCCTGCCCTTGACCCATAGATATAGGTTCACTACATATATTATACTTTCTTGAAAGATCTTGAATAGCTTGAGTTGGATCAGCTCCCATTGACAGTAAAGAAATGAGAGGAATTCTTGGTTCACTTTCCCAAAACAATTGTTCATAGTTCATAAGAACTGGATCAGCAAATCGCTGACCTAAGGAATCAGCCACATATTTACGAGTTTGCGCTAAAATTCGATCTGGAGCCCAAGCTCTAAAGAATATTTATTGAAAGTTCAGTTAAGATTTATTGGAGGTATTAAATACCTTATCAACAAGAGTTTTCTAAAAGGGTCGAGTGCAGCTGTGTAACCGTCGGGTATGACCTCTTCTTCAGGCGCATCTTTATCAAACCAATTCTTCCACACTTTTTCACCGCGTCCTACTTGTGAAATAATTTCTCTAAACTGTGCGATTCTGCTTAATTCAACAAGATTCAGCCATGTAACATCAGTTATCCATTTTGCAGGCTTAGCGGGACAAGTGTTTAAATCTAAAGCAGCTCCACCTGTGATTAAATTACCAAAATAAACTTTTCTGTCATTGTAAACATTTCAGATTTGCAGACCCTTTAATAGGTTCTGTAATTCATCTTGTTTAACATGTCCACGAGCCATGTCCAATTTAATAGCCAATAGAAAGACAAATAAGAATTTATCTTTCTCGTATAAACCTCTGGAAGTGAATTTAAATAATGCGTACGTTAAATATTCAATAATTATGTGAATTCGCTTGGACGTCACAGGTGATGGTGTAGACCTGACAAATAAATTCATTTAATTAATTAATTAACAAAATAAGTTGCGTCAAGTAGACTTACTTGGCCATTGATTGATCAAAAATGCCTAAAAATTGTTTTAGTGATGTTTGGTACATGTAATTCACCACAGCCATTTCACAGATTAAGAAATATAGTGTACTGCCTCTAGCAGCAACTAAATATATTCGATACAAAGAGTTAAAAATTAAAATTCAAAAATATTCATGATTCCTGACTGTATAAGAAGTGCTTACAACCCCTGTTATTACGTCTGAAGTCGAACAATAAAACCCAAGCATTGCAATTTTGATAGCCAAAAGTGCTTAACGCCGCCAGCGACAACTAGAGTCATACATGGCGAGAATAGGTTAAGATACAAAGCCAAAGCAAAAACAAACCAAGCTAGAAGAAGAGAAAGCTACAACAAACAACGCAAGCCAGAGAGAAAGCTACAACAAACAACGCAAGCCAGAGAAAAAGCTACAACAAACAACGCAAGCCAGAGAGAGAGCTACAACAAACAACGCAAGCCAGAGAGAAAGCTACAACAAACAACGCAAGTCAGAGAGAAAGCTACAACAAACAACGCAAGCCAGACTCTGACAAAAACTTCACAACCAACCTCGAATAACGTCCAATGAGCCAGCAGTAACTACCCCAATGGCCAGATTAATATTGCACTGTGTTATATGAGCCTTCTTACACCGCTAGGTAAAATTTCGAAAACTAACCTGGACGATATTCTTCTCTCGAGGCATTAATTTTGATTTCCGTTTCCGCTGCAATTGTAAGTTTCTCTTTAACTTCTGCAGCAGTTTCTTTTGTTACCGCCAACATAACCAAAAGTGACTCATCTTCAACCAAAGATCCCTGCAAAACGCATCGTTTTCAATATCGTTATCCATTGCAAAACAAGACAACTCACTTGAGTACTGGTCAATTTATATAGTAAATTATCTTCTAATGTCTGCATTGTTCTTTTATTTGATGTTACTACTTCCAGAAGTTTTTTCTTTTCAACTTCAAGTTCCTACGTACAAAAATTCAGAAAATTGCCAAATGAAATTTTCCAATCAGTTACCATTCGTTCAGTTAAAATCACTCTGCCTAATAACTGATCTTCCAATCCCTTCATAGTGACAGTGAAATCTATAATTGAAGTCTTTGCACAAACTTCAGGTGTAAATCTTGGATTGGGCAATTTGGTAGTAATCATCATATAGAAATCTAAATTGACTTCACACTCTTTATCACCAAGTTTCACTTTCAAAGTGCGACCAGCTCGAATGAAATTCTTTTCCAAAATGTTATCAAGAGCTGGATCCAAAACTTCTCCAATATCTTCAATTAGCAAAGGTACACCCATTGAAATTGCATCCTCAACATGAGAGCGAAAGTATCTGTGGTTAAGAGTTGTTACCTGTGTACAAAGCAAAATTTTCAATTCATCAAGATTGATTAGCAAGATATTTACAAACTTACTATTAAACTGTGTTCCCTTTCCCGGTTGATGATCCAAATTTTGCCCTGTCCTTGCGGATCAATTAATAATGGATATCTTATTGATCTAGTAAATATAATTCCATTTTGAATGGAAAGTTCATCAGTTGGTAATTCTTGAAGATTCCATTCTCCTATCTAATAGAATCATTAAAAAAATGATTGATTACATATAAACTGAAACTTACAGTTGCTGGGTCAGTCAGAGAGTTGATAACATTCAATTCAGGTGAATAAAGCACTTTTCGTGTAAATAAATCATTCTGCCAAGATGCTCGCAAAGACGTTCGATACTCTGAATTAAACGGACCCGCATAAGACAAAAATCCAGCCAACAACAAAACATCACCAACCAACCTACAACAAAAACATTAAGAAAATGTAACACACCAATGATAAAACTCACTTGTCAACCATTGACTTGGACAATTTGCTTTGTTCAGTCCATCGAATTCTTTCTCCAGCCAAACCATTAATTAGAGTTGAAGCTGCTGACATTTTAAACCGACAGCTTTCAGCTGTGTCCAGAAGTGCCTACAAGAAAATCAAATTTAGAATCTTGAAGGAAAAACAATAATTGAAATTTGAAACCTGTTTTTCAGACATTGCACCATCGTACAATGCTTGTACAACATCAAGTTCTTTTTGCTTCTCATCCAAAACAGCTTGTGCTTCATTTAACTCTACAAGTGCAACAGTTAAACGAGCTTCTTGCACAATTAAATTGGCTTTGAGTGGTAAAACTTCTCTGTTGATTCCATAGAAAGTAGCCATAGCTATTGTCCAAGCTAACAACCCAGCGACTTGTCCGCACACTTTGAGAGCAGTTTCTAAATTATAATCAGGCATTTCTAGGTAAGGAGACATCAACTCGATAGTTTCTTCATTTATTGTGTCTTTTGGGAAGTTTTGCAGTTGGAAAAGAAATCCAGAACTGCTCATTAGTTTCATTGATTCTGACCATGAAGGTTTAGGACAAATTCTTTCTGGATCTGGTACAACAGGGTCGAGTTTCTTTTGAAAAAGAATCAACACAACATCCATAATTCGCATGATAAGATGCGGTGGTTTGCCCAATTTTCTCACTGTTGCAATATCAGCTGCTTTGATTGTCTGCAAAGAAGAGAAGTTTATTAGATCATCATAACTGAAAGAAGAATATTTTTCCTGTACAAGTAAAGCTTCTTCGGCAGCCTTCATTGCTGGTTTTGCATCTTCTAATTTAACTTCAGCAATTGCTTTTTCAATGGCAATGCCATCTACAATTTTCTGTGCTTTGTCTTTCACCTTCTGCACTTCATTCTTGACGGCAGTGGCCGCTTCGGCGCTGCGTGTCACTTCCTCCAACACTTTATCGACTTTGACGGAGGCTACAGCCAATTCCTTTTCTTTCTCCACTAATTCGGCAGACAGTAACCCGACCGATTCAGTTGCTTCTAGTAATTTCGCGAGGCCTGTACTCATTCTGTAAGCTAGTTCTCCTATCTGTCCGTGTTTTAATTTGTACACTTGTTTGTACATGTTGATGAATGAAAGATAAGATTTAGGGGTTACGAAATTGGCTCGCCTAAATCGTTGTAAATAAGTGATGCAGGATGTTTCCACGGCTTCGTGAGATGCAGCCATTGACTCCATTAAAGATATTTTCATTTCCGGTTCAGTGACTATCTCGAAATTTTTTAGGAAATAAGTTGATACTGCTCTTAAAGCGTCTGTCGGCCATTTGTCGAACCAGTCAATAGTTGTTCCAGATATTAATGCTGGGAATTTTAATGCTCGCAGACGGAATCTGTCACCCACCGGTGAAAAACAGAGTACCACGTGGAGGTTTGATCGACAGCGAGATGAAAAGTAGTCTGATAAAGTGTCGTTTGTTGGTATTCGTTTTGGGTATTCTTTTTTCATTATGGGTGTTAACTCGGTTAGAATTTCGTCGAATTCATCTTTGGCGAACATAGTTGATACCTGTCATTTCAAGTCATTTTGTATATACACACTTTTTGTGCTTCTGGGGCGATGTCGCTTCGGTAGTTCTAATAATGGTGGCGCGATAGTACTGACGCGACACCATTATTAGAATAATGCGGTCATTATTAGAACTGCCGAAGCGACATTGCCCCGTAGAGTGATACGTACTTCGCCACCACTTAATACTGAATTGAGGTATTCGAGAAATCCTTCTTCTTTAACTTCATTGTCAGTGAATAGGAAACTAATGCCTATTCCTTGTCTTCCAGATACTCGGTAAAGGTTTTTCAAGTCGTCAACAAGATTACTTGCATTGTAGGTTCTGAAATATCAAAATGTCAAATAGCACTAGTTTTGGGTTGGGGGTTATTTCAATACTTTGTGAGAACTATTTGAAAAACTCTGTAACCAGCAATAAAATTAGCCAATCTTGTCAGCGATTGTTTCCCAGAACCGCCAACTCCAACCAATAATGCATGTCCAAGAGCTGATTTAATAATTCGAGATATCTGAAAATTACCAAAATTGTCAAAATCCAATTTGCAATTAATAAGCATAAAATACCTTAATCAAATGAACTACACAATCAGCAAAGAAAACAAGATCCATTGGCGAGCCTTTTAGTGTCTCGTTATATTTGGTCAAATACTTTTCCAATCTTGATATCAACTTATCAAAATTTTCAACTCTCTCGTAAATTTGTGGTACGATCATGTCCGCATCACTTAACTCTTCGTCAAAAGCATCGAAACCTTCTGGTAATTCAGGTTCGCGCAAGAAGTCCACAAAGAATGGATGTTCAGCCATTATTTGCTTGAATGAATCTCCTATTGTTGTTTGCACAATCTTTTTCATTGCTTCACTGAACCATTTCTTGTCATCTACATTAGTAAACCTGCGAAAAAAAATAAATTTTGTGCTAGAGCATAAGGGCGACTGTTAGGTGAAATACCTGTCAGCGACACTTCTTGTGCATTCATGTCGCCATAAATCCAATAAAACATTAACTTCTTGGCATTCTGATCCTTCAATCTTCAACATCCCTTGCCATATACGGGACAAATCACGCAAGTTGAAAATATAATGAAACTTTGACGGTGTAGGCAATAACTTAATCTTTGTCTGTTGCCAAAGAAGTCTTGTGGCTGGGACGAGTTTGCCAACAAATTTAACAATAGCGTCGTTGAAACGAGTTGAACAGAAATAGCCACAACCAATAACACCTAGAAATATAGACGTAAACTAAGTTCTAATAAATTCAATTTACAAATTTTCTAACCAAAAATCTTATCAATTGACACGTTAGAAGGTAAAGTGCAATTGAAAACATCAAATTGACGTTTGAGTCGAGGTGGAATGTCATTTCGACCACCTCCTGGATGGATCATAGCGGCCATGAATTGCACGTCAACTATATTGGTGAAATCTCCTGGACGTTCCAAGTTATAAAAACCTTTGACTGCCATAACTTGACGTACGATTTCGTTACAAACCTATGGAGCAAAGATAATTATTGATAATTTGTACAGAGTTGAAGTTTCAAATGAAGACACCTGATCACCCCATTCATTAATAACAGGCATGTTAATATCATCAATGAAAATAGTCATTTTCCTTCCATTTGGTGGGCCGTATGTACTTCCCATTCTTTTCTCAATATAACCTTCTATAGCTCTCTTTTAAGAAAAGTTAAATAAGAATGTTAAGGAACGCTTTTTAAAATGTTATTGTTTATACTTGAAACATTATGGGAATGGTTGCTGATGAAAAGTTTATTGTTTTACTGATTTGCACGTCGGGGTTGTATCTAGAATTGTAACTCTTCACCATAACAGTTTTTGCTGTTCCAGGTTCTCCAATAAGCAATACAGCCTTTAATAGAAAAGAAATTAGTGAATTGAAGACATTGACTCCTGTGAAATCAGAAATATTATGAAAATAAATTCAACCAATAGCAGCTGATAAGAAGATCTGAAAGGACGAATCACAGCGCACAACAATGGATATGCCTTATATGGCGTTGCGATTCGTTCTTTATATCTCCTAACTCTCTGCTATTGGCTGGATTTGAATTGAGAGTAGACATGTGTCGCATTTGAAAACGTGTGACGCCATTACACGCGTGTTGTCGCACTAACAGGTAAACACATATGACGTCATCGATTATAAATCTCATATATGGTTTTGAGATATATTTAATCTTGTAGGATGTATATGATTATGGATGTATTTGGTTGTTTTAACAGAAGTACGACAAGGTGACGTCATTACGGTTTAAGGGTTTCAGTCCAAAAGTTATCGTATTTATTACATATATTTTCAAAAATGGCGTATACTATACCTTTTCTTGCTTGCAAATAGTATCCATCAGAAAATTAGTCCTCACATTATCAACATTCGGAATTAGAATAGCCGTGTATTCAGGTATCGAATCCGCCGGATAAATGTACTCTACAACTCGTTTATTCCAATGTTCCCAACGACCTGTGAAAAGGTATTTGGATTACTACTTAAAAACCAATTAGAGCACGCCTTTTTACCATTAGAATCAACAACAAACTCAAAAATAGTTTCTTCTCCCTTCGGTTTAGGCATATCCATTTTACTTGGATGCTTCTTCATAAACTGTTCCATCTTATACCTATCTTCCAGCTCTAGTAAGGCGCCAAGACTCCACATCATTGCAAAAATGAACAATTTCTCCAGATGTAACGCCGTTAAATTTGGTTGCACTTCTCTATCAGGTATTAAACCTTCTAATAAATCAATCGCCTGTTTGATGTAATTACATTCCAACACCTTCATTTTAGCAATTAAGTTGTTCCGAACGAACTGATGCAAATCGCTAAACAACCTATTAAAACATTCATCCAACGTATCAACTTCAGAAGCCGGACGAGTTTTGAGCCACGCTTTAAGTATCGGCTTCCAATCCAAAAATGAACTACTCATAAAAACCATTCCGCATCGAGATACCGTCGCTGGTGACGCATTATCCAAATTATCAGGTTCGAAAATGATTTTACAAGTTGCCGACATCACTATACGATCCCCATTCGCTAAAGTAAGCGTTTTATTATCATCCAACACGGAATTCAAATTTTCAATCCACACGGCGTCCACCGGTCCATCTAAAGTGATCCAAACATGTTCACCCGGTTTCACTTTTAACGACCGGCGCCACAGGGTTGAAAAAATTCCATCGGTCCAGTCGTTGGTTGCTACATCCAAACGACCGAACATTTGTGGCGCTGTGATCGCTTTGGGATTCATTCGCATTTCTTTGTGAATTTGCCCCAGTTGAGTTAGAGACCTCATTAGGACGTGAATTGCGCACGTCTTGCCCGCACCACTTGGGCCTAATGCCATGATTCCATGACGGACTCGACATTGTTCGAATAGTTGGACGATTTTTAGATTCCATGGTGGATGGTTGATAATTCCTGCAAGGTCCACTTGGTTTGCAATGGCCACTTGTAGCTCCGGGTATGAAGCGCTGTCTAGTTGAATGCCCGGGAATAAGTCGTAGATTAAACTAACGAATAGAGGTTCATCTTCGTCTACTAGTTTGGATAAATTCATGTCTCGTAATACTCTCATGACTACCATCATTTCAGAATCGTTTGGTCGCGATCTTTTCTGAGCTCCCAACGTTCGCAGAACTGATAAAATGTTCCGAAGTCCGAAGTCATAGTGAACCTGAGATGGTATTAGTGGTAATTAATGCTAGAAAACCAAAGTCAATCGAAACCAAACCAGAAAATACTAAGCACACTAGAGCAAATAGCGACAAAAACACATCCAACGAATACATAATTTTGGTTACCTGTTTCGTTAATTGACCTTCACAAAGTGCGTAGAGGACAAAAAACTTTTGAGCCAGCAAAACGTTTTCAATGTAACCGCAACTGGCTAACTTTACTCTCATTATGATTTGTCTGTCTGGAACCATCATAGAAACTGTTCGAAAGAGGACTTTTAAGTTTTCAGGTAATTCTTGTCTGCCAGCATAACCAGGGTTCTGAAAAAGTGCAACAAATTACGTGCCATCTTGACACTACACCATTCTGTAACATGCAATGATTACCATTGTAATGAATAACCCGAATTCTGGGTTCAGTGGAACAACATCACCGTCCGAGAACACAAAAGAAGTTTTCTTTTCCTTCCTTGCCATCAAAACTATGTGAATCTGTTGAGCTGCCACTGACAACACGGGCAAATCGATTCTGTTAAATTCGTCAAAACACCCCCAAGTCCCAGACTGTGCGAGACCTACATACAAATAAACATGAAAAAAATGCAAGTTTAAAGGGGCGATGTCGCTTCGAGCAGTTCTAATAATGGCCGCAGTTCTAATAATGGTGGCGCATCCGGTTCCGTCTGGCAATACCGACGCGCCACCATTATTAGAAGTGCCGAAGCGACATCGCCCCATTGTCAATTACCTTTATAAATTCTACCCAAGCCACGAAAATCCATTTGATCAGAACAGTTGAATACCACTACATATTTTCCCAGAGCTTTTCCCATGTCTTTGGTTGTCTCTGTTTTACCGGTCCCTGCCGGTCCAGCTGGTGCGCCACCCATACTCATGCCAATAGCTTGTGCTAATGTTATGTAACATCTGTCAGTTAATGGAGTAATCACAAGTCGATCGGTACATCCCAGATACTCATTTTGGTATATGAAGTTAATGTCCGTTATCTTTACTAGACACATGTTGTCGTCTTCATTATACGAAAATCGACTTTGCTTCAACCATTCAAAGTCTGTAGGGGATTTAATTTTCGTCCGGACGAGCTCGTCGAATATGTCACGTTGATGGATGTGAATTGTAATTAAGGTTTCGAATTTGACTCTTGTGAATTTATTTAGATCGAGAGTCGTTTGCTCAATTAGCGTGTTTAAAATGTCGAGAAATTTCTGGTTGGTTTGGTTCATCAGTTTCCTTTCGGTTTTGGCTACTTTCAGAGCGTCTTCTGCATCTTTTGTCCACAAGAATTGAATTCCCAGTAGACCAACCTGAGCTGCAAAACCGTATAAAAATTGCAGTATGTCGACCCCAGGAACCATAACTGTTTGCCATGACAAGCGAATTACAACATTCAAAGATTTCTGTTGTTCTCGAAGTAAATCTCCTAACCAAACTTCAACATTTCCTCTTGCCATTACAAATTGTGCCATCTAGAATAGAAAAATCCAAAAAATGAAAGATGTGGCCAACGGGGCGATGTCACTTTGGCAGTTCTAATAAAAGGTACTGCCGAATGGAATTCATTTCGGTTCCATATGGCAGTACCGACGCGCCACCATTATTAGAATACTTGTACTGCGGCCATTATTAGAACTTCCAAAGCGACATCGCCCTATTAAAAGGTAATATTAAGTGATATGTAACGTACCGGAATTCTTTCTCCCTCTTTTGACAAATAGGCAACTATTTTATCGTACTCCTTATCAGAAAACTCCAGACTATTCACGTTTTCAAACAACCCCAGTAAGTGAGGCTGGATTGCGTGCGAGTCACTAGCCTGACCCAAAATTTCCAACAAACTCGGATCTGATATGAAGAAAAATCTTGGGAAAACAAGTCGTTTCGTTTCCAAATATCTAATAATTAGAAAACATTAGAAAAAACTTGAATATTGTAACAAATCTAAAAAATGTATACCCAGTTAAAGACTTCTGACACTGCTCCAACTGCTCACTCAAATGTGGCAATAACTGGGACATTGTGTCATCTCCAACACAAGCTTGAATAACATTCATTACCTCATGAGCACGAGCCATATTTTTGACCCATGCTTTATCAATCCCTTGAAATCTCTTTGCTTCTTTAGGCAACTGTTTCGAGATGTCGCCACCAACGAACACTGCTTCTAGATAAATCCACAGGTTCTGCACAGCCAGCCATTCAGTTAATATGTCACTAGTATTGGACAACATTGTAACCCATTGCTGAATTTCTGCCTTGAAAGGTGCATTGTAACGATTATTTAACAGTGCACCCATAACCATAAGACTGTCTTCCAAATTGGAAATAATGTCCGATACATCACTTGGTTTCAAAACGATTTCTCCTCTCGTTTTAAACGTGGAGAAAACGAGATTTCGTCCTGACCAATCACTAATTACTGCTTTGAGCTTGGCTTCAATATCTCTCTCTTTTACTGATGATATGCAGATATCTTCTACGTCATCTCGGTTTTTCAATAGAGGAGCTTCTATAACGCTTCGCAGACGGAAAGTTTCGCTTAATACATCAAATTTATGGCCTGTTAGATCCTCTAATCGTTTCCAGTGCCTGACTTTCATTGCTTTGTTTGCCATTAACTCGAGAAGAGGTAAAATTTCAATGAAATCGTCAACTTTCTTTTTCAAGTCTATAAACGCCGGCCAGTCTTTCAAAGCTTTTGGTAGTTTTTTACATCTATAAAGATAAA
The DNA here is from genome assembly GCA_034686365.1 of Pachymerium ferrugineum. Taxonomy (NCBI): domain Eukaryota; kingdom Metazoa; phylum Arthropoda; class Chilopoda; order Geophilomorpha; family Geophilidae; genus Pachymerium; species Pachymerium ferrugineum. The sequence goes on along the minus strand of JAQGAS010001017.1, from coordinate 7,948 downwards.
GATTGATTATTAGTTTTAAAAATTTATTGTTTTCTTACCTGGTTTGGAAATCAGTTAAGTCGTCATTGATTTTGACTAAGTCAACTTCGGACCATAATGTATCACCGTAGCCGTCAATGCTGGCCATAACTTCGTTGTAAAGACCATATAACTTTTGTAGCAGGGTCATTTCCTTTTCAACTTGTTGTATGATAGGGTAATCATTAACTGGCATTCCGAATAACGACTCTCCTGCGGAATAACTCTCAAATTTGTTGCTCATATCGTCAAATTGTGCTTGGAAAGCGGCTACGCGATCGCTAGCTTCTCTTGCTGGAATGCCTGGCTCCATTGGACCTTGCTGTGTATATGCAATGCGTATATTTTATATACAGTTTATTAGTTTAAAAAAATTGATTCAACCTCTAAATATCGCTTGGAAAAATCAGTAACTTCAACTTTGTAGGCTTTCACAGAACGGACTAAATCTTGTTTAAATTTTGGTTGAACTCGAACTAGATTGTCTTGTACAGTCGCCTGTAAATTCAAAGAAAAGTTGCAATAACCGCCGCTAGAGGGTGCTAGTGTAAAGTGCGATGCAATATTTGGGCCTAACGCTGCACGCACTCCAGATCCAAGATGTAAGAAAGCACTCCAACCTACAGGTTTAAACGTCAATTACAACATATGAACAAAACGATGCTGCTGAGACAAAGGACGAGAAATTTCAAAGATGAAAACTACGCCAGGGAAACCGCCAGCGATTAAGATAAGTGATATTTAGTATTTACGAGTTAGTTATAAAACCCGAACTCACGGCTAGTTCTTGAAGTTTTGCGTAGTTAAATCGCAAAGTATCGACTTGTTCGAATTCCTCTTTAGCTACTGGCAGGTTAAACTTTGCCAGCAATCCGTAAGCTTCCTACGTTCAAAAAAAAAAAAAAAAGATCAATATAAAACGCTATTTTTACTCATGCTTCTTACTTCAACTGGAGTCATAGTCATATCAATATCGAGATGTTTTTCACGAATCGATTCCAAGCACTGCATCGCAAATCGGCAATCATCAAGAGTTTTCACCGGTCTCGATAACCGTTTACTATTATCGTGAATAAATTCCGTTATATGTTGCATCTTTTCTCTGTATTTGAGATTAAGTTGTCGCCCAGTTTGTATCTTCCAAGCTTTGGCTTCGACTGAGAGAGCTAATTTTATCATGTGTGTTGACAGTTGAATCACCCCGACGCGGTGTGCAGGCGGAAAGGCTTGGATCTCCGTTTCCAAATTTCCATAAAATACAATTTGTTCTTTGTATTCAACGAGAATGGGGTCTCGAGCAACGAATTCCTTTGGAAAACCAAAATGGAAATTTAATAAGTGAATTATTTTTTTAAAGTTATGGAAGCATACAGCTATTTTCTTTTCTCTATTATCAATCCATAGAAATTGGTAAGGCTGGTACAATCCAACTGTTTCTTGCACGTCTTGCTTCAACTCAGAAATGATTGAACTTAAACTCATTATCATTTTAGCCACGTCTTTATGCTCAATTATCGATTTGTAGAAATTTTGTTTGGTTTTTATTTGATTCGATGCTGCTGATTCGGATGCATCTGTCGTTTTATAGAAATATAATAATAATTTACTTTAACCATGTATTTGAATCAAAAAAATTAGTTTTCGGACCAACTAAAGATGATGTTTTATTCTTTTTAATCCCTGTAGTCCCCCATTGGGTTATTTTTTTGGTAACTTCGATTATAGCTTGAGCACCTTTGTTGATGCCCTGTTGCAAGTCGTCTACACTTGGTTGTGACGCCTGGAAATTAAGATTAATTTTATGAAATGAGTCACGTCTTGTTGTTGTTTACACTTCTTACCAAGTTTGGGATGATTAACACAATGTTAGAAGTTAGTAGTGGAATTGATTCGGAGATTTCTTTCTCCTTTTTGGCACTTAGTTTCTTTTTTCCTTGGGCTTGTTTTGTACCAACTAGACTGTAAGCATAAGAAACATGAGTTTGTGCACACTTGATAATAAGGGAGTTGGAATGTGTCCGTGGCTCCCCTGACTAATACTGTAGTCCAATGTAACAAACCACGCGCGTTCGAATCCCACTCTCAAAGAATTTAGCCTTTTAATACGAAAAACTGTCACTGGACGTAGAGGCGCCACTGAGCATTGGGTACATTATTAAAGTTAGACTTACTTAGCCATAACTCCACGTTTCCGAATGGTATCTAGAGAGCTTTTAATGCATTGAACCAAAGCGTCCATATGTTTAGCCTTGAATTGGCTAAATACTTCCCGGCATTCTTCATTAATCGCTTCTAAAAACAATTCTTGCTCAGTTGGTCTCTCACGAGGTACAGTATCGTCAGATTTTAATTCAGCCGCAGGTATTGTCCATATAGGAACTCCCTCTATAGTCGTTATTGGGATGTTCGCTTCTGTTAGGAACATTGTGATCAAATCATTAACTGCTTCTTCAACTTTATGGGTTCGACTTTCGAGTTCGTAAGCGCAGACTTCACAACGTTTCTAGAAATTGAAGAAAGTGACAAGTTTTTGAGTTACTTATATCTCTAAGTTTCAATACTTGTAGTTGATCTGTGAATTGCTCAATAGTCAATGGCTCGTCCGTTAGGTCAGGAATTACAGTGTTGGAAATTTTCGTTAGCGTTTCGTCTATTCGAGCACTCTTAATATTCTCAACCTTTTAAGAAATTCTTGAATTAGTGATACAGAATGACGCCGCTTGGCTGTGCTCTCGACAAATAGAAATAAACTACATTAAATTATCAGCAATGGGGCGATATCGCTTCGGTAGTTCTAATAATGGCCGCTGTTCTAACAATGGTGGCGCGTCCGTACTACCGGGTGGAATTCATTTCCGGTTCCATCTGGCAGTATCGAGGCGACACCATTGTTAGAATACTGCGGCCATTGTTAGAACTACCGAAGCGACATCACCCTATTGAGTTAAGTTTAATTCTATCGGTTGGGCGCTCATTTTGTACGTTTTTTAGAATTTGTCTTAGATTTTTCATTTGAATTTCAACTTGGAGGAAAAAACTATCTAAACTCATAGACAGCCATGTCATGGATCTGTAGCCAGGTATTAATGCTGCATCCAACTAATCAATTAAAGAAGTAATTAGCATAAAGCATTTAAAGTTTGGGTCTTGTTCTACTCTTTTAACAGCGAATTCCATTAGAGATGCAAAACTACTTGGTATTTGATCTTTTAGTTGCTGTATTTGTTTAACCATTACCTAAACAGAAAAAAACTCACAAATTAGAATTCCTTAAAAAACTCAACATGTCTACTTTTAAATCCGTATACGTGTCGTACAAAACTTGTCGTCTGAAGACAAGTAATTTAGCCAATTCTGGAACTTCTAAATCCAGTTTGGCTATGGTGGATGCTTCTGTAATCGTCTGGGGAATGAATGGATCGAAATTGACAAATATCTGTTTCGTTTCTGTATTGACAACTAAAAGAGGAGCTTGTAATCCTTAAAGGAGAAATTGAGTGTAATAAATGATAACGTTTAATGTTTTTGAAATTTCAATACCATCTCGGACTCTATCAACGTGTTCAATCCACAATTCGTGGAACGTCATTTCGTAGTGAACCAGAGCTTTGCCTATTGAGTTGAACAGTTTAGTCACTCTGATTCCTTGAGGCATGTGGAATATTTCTGGGTAATTTGCTTCGAAATATTCAATTGGTGCAGAACACCGGTAGAATAGTTGACGTGCCCAAGCAATGCGACCAGCAGCTGGTGGCATTCCTCGAGCAATAAAAGGGTCGTCTTTTGTTGTTTCATAAACCTAGAAGATTGTTTTCAGTTTTGCAATTTATACTTTTCTATGTGATTTTCAGATTCCATTACATTCAATACGTAATTCAATTCTTTCTCGTACATGTTTAGCACGGTGGTAAACTTTCTTTTAACGTTCAGGCAACTTAAATTCAGCTTCTCAAATCTGTAGAAATTGAAATTAGAAAAACAGAACAAGCCAAAGTCAAATAAAACCAAAGAACACTTCTGCAAACAGTGCAAAACGATAAAAACTTCATTAACCAACTCTTAAAATTACATCCAGCGAATCAGCAGAAACAACAAGATGCAGTCGACCAAATCCATCACAAAACATGACAAATAGTGAAAAGAAGACGAAAGCTTAATGCTGCCAGTGACAGCAGCGGGATCAGGTCAAACTAAAAAGGCAAAGCCACAGAGACAAACCGGACAGCGACAAGAACTAAAAGCCTCAACGCCTCAATATCAAACACTACGACCGAAGAAGAAATACACAAATTACCTTTGAAGAAGTTTGACAGCTTCCAAAGACGATGCATGTTTTGCAATGGCTTCATCCATAAATTTATTTAAGTTTGATTCAAACAGATAAATATTCTTGCGAAACTCTTCAAAATCGAACTCAAATTCAGCACGACGTGGATCAATGTAATCGTACGACTTTGACTTGAAGTTTTTGTAGTCATTATCGAACTTTCTTAAAATATTTTCCGTTCCTTCTATACTCGACTTTGCCAACGCCCCAAACCCATCTGCATCTTCAACGATGCCCAGCAACTGAAAAAAGTTAAGGAAACTTTGTAAACAATTCTCCGATTGCAAGTTTGTTAGTACGAACTTTCTGCAGTCGTTTACAAAATCCGTCAAACTTTCCGAAAACGTACATCTCCGAGAAGTCGAATTTCTTCTCGTTTGGATTATTGTTCATTTCTTCACGAACGTGACGGAACGTTTGTTGATAGACTTCGTAAACTTTAAGACACCTTTTGAATTTGTTTTTTAACACAGCGTGAGGAATATCCCACAATTTGGCACTTCCATTATCAGTTATAAATTTCCGGCATCCAGACACTAGTTGATTAGTTATCTAGAAGAATGCCTACTGTACCGATTATAAAATTATTGAAAACGGTAATATTTACCTTGATAAATAAAGCAGTCATGCGATCCGAAGTATTAAAATATCTAGAAACTGTGTTAATTAAACGAATTCCGTTTAACAAATCCGGAATAGTCTCCATTAAGACATCCTGAATTTATGAGAAAATCTTAAAGAAACTCAACCTTTTTAGTGATGGCCACACTGGTGTATTGGAAAATGTATTCCCTAAGAGAGAGTGCACTGTAAGGTGCATTTCTTCTACTCAGTTACTGAGCTTAAGATGAAGACAAACAAGGCTAACATTGTCACCAATATAGAGGTGCATTTTGACGATTGATGTTAAAAACTCGCTTCTTGACAAATAACCAATTTAGAAGCAAAATCAAAAAGTCTTAATTTTGTTGCTAGAGGGGGCTTTTTGGTGATGATGGCGCCCATCAAGCCACCAATATCAATTACAGACAGGGTGTATGTATGTTATTGTATAATTGGGCATTTTCACGGTCGTTTATATGGTGAGAAAAAAAAACTAAGTCCGCAGACATGCGCAAAGGCCAAAATCATACATGGCTAAGCCTTAACGTCGACAGCAGCTACTAAGGCCATACGCGACGAAACATTTTCTGTTCCTTAAACAGTAATGAATTAAGTGTGCATTCTCCATGCCCATCCGGGTTATGATACAATAGGCTTGGTCAGAATAGATGCACACTAAATGCTCAATAAACTAATCAATAAATGGTGACCACAAAGATTAGGTTGACTGACTAACCGGATAATTAGAATCCAAAACACCCAAGAGACCTTTCCGAGTTAGTTCTACAGTTTACAATCACCAGTGTGAACCAGAACTTCAAAACATACCGGACTGCTAGAATACAGTGGTAAGCAGTACTTTTCCAAAGCAGTCAGATATTTCAAATTATCCGATGCTTCATTGGCAGCTTCAGTGATTCTTAACATTTGTTCTTTCCAAGGCTAGAAGATTTATCTTTTAAACCACGAGTTAGAGAATAAGATTGTTTTATATAACTCATACTTTCATCAATTTCGATTTGGCAACAGTAAGAACTTGCAAAGCCATACTCTGTTGCCGCCGTTTCGTTTGCTCCAAAATAGACATAAATTTTGTAGCCACCCCACGCCACACATCAACTTCAACCAAAGGACCTACATCATCAGCTTCTTGCCGGATTTGTTCACTCATTGCCAAAGTCTGAAATGACATTAAATCAATCTAATAAACCAAAGATATTGTAACATTGCACTTACCTCTTCTATTTGCTTATACCAAACTCTAACTGTGTTTTCAATATCGTCAAGTTTCTCCTGGTTTTTCGCTATCATCGATATGTCATCCACACCCATGTTACCGTTGAAAATGTAGTTAAGTTTCGGATCGTCTCGTAAAAACGTCTGACTACGAATATTTTTCTCAGTGCCTATTGAATAGTGGAATTTCTGTAGTTTTTTTTTAAAAAGGCATAGTTTGTCTAAATTTTACCGTATAAGAATGAAACAAATGCACTGAAATAACTGAGCAATTTTTTCTCCGGTCGTATTTGGTCACCAGGAAGATCGGGTAGTTTACCAAATTTTTCGTTTACGTCTAAAGCACCTTTAAAAACCAATCCTACAACTAGCATAACGGCAGTTAGCACGGCTGACGGCTCATTTTTGTCCAAAGTTGAATAGCCGAAAAACATTTCCTATTTCAATATAAAAATAAATTGGGAAATGAAAATTTTGTAATGGGGCGAAGGTAGTTCGAATAATGGCCGCAGTTTTAACAATGGTGGCGCGTCGGTACTGCCAGGACGCGCCACCATTGTTAGAACTGCGGGCATTATTGGAACTACCAAGGCGACTTCGCCCCATTTTTGCGTTAGAAAATTACGTCTTGAACAGTTTTGGATGTCAAAGTGTTGTCCTTCAACTTAACGAAATAGACACATTCACCTTCCAATGGAACGTCTTTCCCATTTGTAAACATTGCGCGTTGAAAGGTTTGTCCTGGTTTCAGAAGAATGTTTCTTCCTGATACCAAAGGACTTGGCGGATCCGTTTCTTGCATTACTATTATCAATGCTTGAGAAGCACCTTTTTTGCAAATGGTTTCCAACCGGTCGACATACTTCAAAAAAATATGTGGGTTGGTGATCGATGTGAAGAAGGAATGAAATTTTTTAAAGCTTTACTTCGGGTGCATCCAAAGCACATTCCTCGATGGATGAGGAATCCATGTTGAAGCATTGCGCAGCCATATCGAAAAAATATCTGTGCACAGCCGAAATCCTTTCCCGTCTTGAGTCACGGGCCTCCTTTGCTCGATTCTGTGAGTTAGGGAGGGAAATAAATAAGATAAAAGAGGAAATTGTTTGTGTTTTATTACCAATTTCTCCTTCATCGATTCGACTGGTCCTTGTGCTAAAGTGCTCATTCGACGTCTTTTCCCCTCTTTTCCTTCGTCTGCCATTCTTATTTTTGTTTTACCTTCAACTTAATTCTACTGCTTGTGAAATGTCAAATCATTCTAAATTTTAAAGCAAGCAGTAGTAATAATAGTCACGTTCTTAATAAAGACATAATGACAATTGTATCAAGCTTCATGTCATCAGTGACAACTGGGGTCAACTGGTGAGAACGAGTCAAACTACAAAGCCATAGTCAAACAAGACCAAACCAAAAGAGGCAAAGCACACTACAAGAAACTATGCAACCCAGACTATGACAAAAATGTCATATCATAACCAACTCATAATTACTTAAACGAAGTTTATAACAGTTTTCTATGTGGATTCGCTTATACAGAAATCTGTACTTTTGTTATCCGAGGGTGGCAAGTTCAGTGATTATTTTTTCAAAACAAATTAGAAGAAGCCAACAATTTTTCAAATACTCTCAAGACTACACTGAACATTAATTTAGGTTTAAAAAACGTTGTTTGCAATGATTTGTGCATAAATTTGTTTATTCAATTTAATACATTTTACAGTAAAACGAATTAAGAAAATAATCTAGAGTGTTGTAAAAGAG
>JAQGAS010001016.1:0-27718 GCA_034686365.1 Pachymerium ferrugineum | reverse complement strand
GTTGGCTGCGCGCGCCTCTGGGGGCCACGCTCAACACTCACGAGGCGAAGGTAAGTTTTTTTTGGCCACGCGTGTACTACTCCTTTAACACCGATGGAACAACGGACCAACTGACTGAGAAATCGAGCGACCATAAAAATTATGACTATAAAACTTACAGGCAAGGAGCTCGAGACACGCACGTCAAGGACGAACACCCGGTCCAGGCCAGCCAGGCTATTATAAAGATCCAGAGAATGGGCCGTTTCAAAAGTTTGAATGTCATTTCACTCAAAAAGTGTAATTGAATTTGGAATTTCAGAAATTTTGTGTTTTATGATGTCGTAGATTCAACATGTATGAAATACATCTAATCTCATAGTTCATGTTAATCATTTTGCTTTTCTTTCAGTGACTGAAAGAGCATTAACGGTACGTGGGAGACAGGAAATGTCTCTCGGGAGGAAATAATAGAACTCTTTGGAGGTATATTGTTTTCATTTATTTTTAATTTTATTTAATTCTAATTTTTATTTTTAGGCACCGAAAGAAAGAAAGAAAGAAAGAAATAGAGCTTAACGTCGCCAGCGGCTGCCAGGGCCATACGCGACGAGACAACAAAAAATTAAAACACTAGAAGAGGACCTATTTGCGGCCAACCCTCCGGATGGTCAGTACAAAAATGGCACTTCAGCAAAGCAGCAAGGAGTTAAAGATATTTAAAATAAAAAAGAACAACTTTCTACCAACACGTGCGTCTACACAGTCCTTAAGCAATAAGAAGGTTGATCGAAAAACGTCGGAAAAAATAAATTAGCTGGCTAGAGTTAGTAAGTAACCAGTCAAGCATCTTTTTTGGTAAAATTTAGTAATAAAACCGTGGGTAAGGCGCAAAAAAAGATGAGGGGCAAATGGAACGAAAATGGCGCCATCCTGAACAACCATGTGTTCGTTAGCTACCAAAGTGTAATTAATTCATTGGTTTACGTTTAGACGAACAAAATAAAGAATGGAACAACCAGACGACCGACCATTAGAAAATCGAGTGACCCCTAACCCGTATCCAAACATGGAAAGCCTCGCGGGAGTAAGCTTAGCAGGCATCTTTTCCGGGCTCAATCTTGTCCCCAAGACTTTGGACATTGGAGCCGCACAGCGTGTTGAATACATTCCTCAACAAATAAATCTCTCAGCAAACGACAGATTGGCAGCAAAGTCCTGCGTTCTAACAACACACTTAGTAGATGTCTCTCCATTAATTTCGGCTGAGCATAGTGGGTCTCTGGCCGGGTAGAGACACTTCATTGTCCCTTGGTCTGAACTAGAGTCATTGAGGCCTAACACTTTAGGCATGACATGTGTGGATTTAAAAAATCGAGCACCATGTGGTCCTTCAGTGTTTCAATGGAAGTTATTTTTGCTTATGCCTAAGCATCGGGGTTTTGCATTGAAATCCCATTACCTATTGTTCTACATCTCAAGTAATGCATCCTTGTCTTATCTATATATAGGGAAGGTGAGAGTTCTAGAAAGGAAAGAAGGATTGATAGACATAGAATGGGAAACCAACACAGACCAAGGTCTAGGACTCTCGAGGACAACCTGGCACAAAAAGTGCCTGAACGCTTACATAGCTCAAGCTAGTCTGGGTCTGATAGAAACAGTTGGTGGAAATCTCTGATCCTTACTGGCGTCCTCAATGAACTAGCGTAAGACAATGGTTTACGAACCTTGCACTGGTTCAGTTGTAATGCTCCTGGGAGAGCAAGTAACAAAGCTCGGACTACAGTCTGATTATGGCATGGGTGTAAGAGTTCAATAAAGCACTGTTTAAAAATAGGGGGTGCTGTATTTCATTGTACAAAGCTCTGACACAAACAATTACATTATGTGTTGATTCATTATGTACAATTTCTAATAGATTGTATTTTATCTTTACAGATTAGCTACTACTAAATAGCAAAATGGGGAAACACAAGAAATCAAAGAAATCCCGTGCTTATAAATCCAGTCCTTTTTAAAGTTACTCCTTTGAAAGATGAACAATCTGTGTTCGATGAGTATAGTGAATGTAGTGAGTGCAATGCAACTGTGTTGACTGAAAATTAAAAAAGCCACAAGGCTGCACATGAGGCTTCACGTGCCAAGAAACGGCTACAATCGAAGAATCGAAAAATGAAAAAGTGCCAATTTTGTGAACAACTCATCAGCAAGTTCCAAATAAATGCACACGTGGCCGAACATCTAAAGTCTGCAGAAAAAAGTAGTGAGGATGAGAGCAACAAAGGTGAGGATAGTGTTATAAGGCATTCTGACGAAGCTAGTAACGCTAGTGAGGATAGCGTTACAATGCATGCGGATGAAGCTAGTAATGCTGAGGCTGGTGATGCTAGTGTAGCTGGTAAACCAAGTAAGAGGCGCAGACTAGATGTACCCAAACGAGGTATAGCTAAAAATTGTAAAACCTATCAAAATAAAAACTAAGCGTTTCTTACTTACAGACGTTCCTGGAATTCCGAGAATGCGGCAAGCTAAAGAGACAAAGCGGCCACAGTATGAGTGCCCTGACTGTAAAAATACTTATGTCAACCTAAAGCGGCACCTCAATACGTGCCACCCAACATTTACAGTGGAAAGAGTAAATTATAGGCGCAGTACAGGCACAAAGGCAAAGGGAGAAGCCTGTACTTGCCAGAGACAAAAGAGTAGGTACTCAATGCAAATTATTATAAATTACTAATACATCTTGTATTTTAGAACTGTCCACTGTGCACATGGCAGGGACGGTACTTGGGCCGTCACATGAGAAGTAAGAATCATAATTTAGACGCAAGAGCACTACTGATTCGTGCTCCCACCAAACGTCTACCAGCCGGATCCAATGTGGAACGTTGCATTGACGTATCGTAAAATATTGCGACACGCCGGGGTCGTGCCACCAGATTGGCCCCGGGATAATATAAATCTATATCCAACACCAGCTGGCAGCGTCAGCAACTTCAACATCGCTGACGTTGTAGCTTACACCCGAGCGTGGCTCATAACGTTTTATATGCAGCTGGCTCTTCATCAGGTGTATGAATGTGACGATTTCCTAGCTAAACTGGACGCCCGCGTGGCCCGAGTATTGATAGAAGCTGGCATACCCGCGCAGCTGGCGAAGGTAATGTTAGATAGGTTCGAAGAAAAAATCCAAGGAAGTGATGAGAAATAATATTAGTTATGTATTGTTTTAATTATGTGTAATATATTTATTACAGAAAGATGCCAAGAACTCACTCATTCGAGTCGAGCGAATATTAACATACATTGCCAAGAAAAATGGCCAACAAACAATCACGCTAGAAGCGTGCAAAGGGTTGGCACATATTGGCGACAAAGACAACTGGTTGGCTGAAGGTCGCGGAGGAAAAGGGCAACAGTTGACAACTGGCACCAAGAAAAATTACCTGATGTCAGTCAAAAACTTTTACGAGTTTATTGAACAGGAGCCACAGTATAAGTGTGGGTGGGTCGATGACCTAACACCGTACAAGTAAGTGTAGTAGTAGCCACATAAAGTTACAAAATAATCTAAACATTTCAATCATAGACTTCACCTGACGTCTTGTTCAAAGGATGCTTCACACAAATTGAGGCAAGAAGCTCCGCAAAAAAGGGCCGAAAAAGAGGCAAATATGCTGGACCCCAAACTTATTGGGAAGTACTTTAAGCCGAAGTTTTACAAAAACTTCATGAAGAATTTAATCGATAAAGACTTCCAGCCTAATGACTTCTTTATGATGAGAAATTTTCTTATCTTTGTCCTGCAAGTAACGAACGCAAGGAGAGGAGGCGACCTTGCAAATTTATTGTTGACGGAAGTAGATGAATTTAAAATGGTCGACAATAAATACGTCGTCACAATTGGAAAGCATAAGTAAGTGTAGTAGTAGCCACATAAAGTTACTAAATAATCTAAACATTTCAATCATAGACTTCACCTGACGTCTTGTTCAAAGGTAAACCTTAATTCACTCGACTAGACAAACTATTGTTTGTGTGGAAATTGCACCAAGTATTGGATTCTAAATAAAATTAACTACTAATTTATCGAAAAACCGAGATGGAGGAAGAAGTGAATTCATTTCAACTCCTTCCCTTTATTTTTTTAGTTTGCTTTTTAATTTTTCAGTTTGTCACTAACTGAAAATTTCTTGAAATGAACGTCACAAACCTGAAGCAACCCAAAAATCATCATCGAAATCGGATAATGAAAAAAATGATCCTACTGTAGTTTACAAATTGTAATAATTACATCAGCTATTTTAATGTTTTTTTTTTATTATAATTAAATTGTTTTTAGTCCATTTTTTTTAACCCATAGAGGGTTCTGAATACAGAAGTGATTTTTCATTTTTGCTTACTATCTCACGAGTCCACAGAACCGTCCCTACAAGAGCACCTAACATCTAATACTCAATCCCACCTAGCTACATCAAGGCTAGCTTATATTGTTACCTATATAACTCTAGATTGGAGAATGGTAGAGAATTTGTTGCTGCCCAGCGAGCCTTCACCCCGCAGCAGCCAGGCTTCGGACATTATATGATTTTACATCTGATCCTCTACCAGGCGAGCTCCATCTGTACACCGGCAGCCCTATATGTATTCGTGTGTAGTGTGCTTCTATACATTTTATATATTTTTGTAGAACATTCTCTAACCACGTTCTCCGTGGCGTCTTAAGTCAGTTGATAAAACTTACATTGTTAATCAGCTAATGGCGGACGGAGAAATTTCACGTATCCATGCTGAGGTCAAGCTCGACCGCATTGATACTCTTCATTTTTTCTCGTACCGAAATCCTAATTTGAAACGAAACCATCCGCGCCATCTTCCAAATCGAGAGATTTGCCCCATTTGTTCGGGATAGGGGGGGGATTCTGTGGTTTAACGTGTGGGTGGAGTTTGTTAAGTGGGAGCGCCCTTGTATCGCCTGCTTTGAAGCTGGCAAATTAAATCGTGATTTTTTCAAAAATGGATGAGCAGTTTGTTAAGACATGCTCTATATTTAAACAAAAAAAAAAAAAAAAGTATTCCGTAATGAGGAAAATGAGAAAAAACCACAAAACAGGTTATGCCCATGTTTTTTAGAGGAAAATGGGTGGAGACAAACCAAGACTGTATTATCAAGTTCTGTAGAACCTATTGCATTGAAGCCCACGAAGTATGCGCTAGTAAAAATCTGGCGCCAAAAAAATATTTTGGCGAGAAATATGAAAATTATTTCATGATCATTTACGAACACTTCAAAGGAATGCCATTGACGGAACGACACAATCAAATAGAGGTGAAAAATGAAATACACAAGGCACTAGAAGTACTACATACGAACAGTTTCGTACATGGAGACATCCGGAAGCCCAATATATTAATCAAGGAACCTCAGGAAATAAGATTGATTGACTTCGATTGGGCAGGAAGAACTGGGGTCGATGTTTATCCCGAGATGTTAAAACCCAATATAGTTTGGCATAATGGAGCACGATTCGGACACTTATTACACCCCGACCATGTGCACTTTTAAATGGGCAACATTCATCGATCTTTAATTTACCCCCCTCCTCAGCTGTTACTTGGAACGTGATGTTCCGTTACAGAAAAATGTTCGTCCTTTTAATATATTCTCTCGACTTCGAGAATAGCCCCAATTTGTGGGAGTACGATCGAGTCGAGGTGAATTAGTCCTACAATCACCGATTGTATTGTATTCTCTTCATGAAAAAAATTTAGGTGAAATTATACAAACAAATAAGGACCTTTCACAATGTTTTTTACTATTAACTCTCCAGAGACGTTTGCTCCTGCAAGAATACCTGTGGCAGAAGGAAAATAAACGGCAAAGATGGACGCAAATGTTTCTCTTCTATAATCAGGTAGCATATTGGAATAAGCAGTTTAAACTAAAAATAACGAATTATACTTATAATAACTGTTCATGAATTGTTCTCCATACTCATATAAACATACAACTCCATCCTGTTACTCCCATAGCTTTTTTTTCATTGGTAACAAGGCAAAAAGCTGCCAACAATAACGTCTGCAATGATATATGAGCAGTTTGTTAAGACATGCTCTATATTAAAACATTAATGGGAACATTCATAGATCTTTAATTTACCCCCCTCCTCAACTGTTACTTGGAGTTGTTGTAGCATGCCAATTTCTCAAGTTGAGGAAATTGTAACCCCAGTGATTTATCCGAACTCACCCGCAACTTGTGAGTGACGAATAATTTGACAAGAACGATAACAGTAATAATAATAATGGAACGTGCAGGCGAGTCACACCCCTACACCTCTTTTTAAATATTCATTGTCACGAATACACAAACTGGACTTGCAGTAACAAGTTTAATCAGAAATGCGGGGCCATCGGCTACTAGAAAAATAAAAAAAAGGGATTTTAGAGAGGGCTACTAAAATCTCACAATTACGTTTTAAATTAAAACCAGGCAGTAGTAGGCTTAATTTATTTTTTAAGGCGCTACCACGCTTCTCTCGTTGCCAAGCGGAAACTCAAACAGATGAAAATCAGACATCAGAAGCCCAAATGCGAAAATTTATTGCAAGAGTCCGAACTTTGGCTAAGTTCTGAGGGAGACTCGTCCATTTTTTATATTGTTGGCAATTGGTACTGTCAGACCTTGGAGCGACTGAGAGTAAGTTGACCGTTTATACTTAGGATACCACAGAAAGGATCGAGCTGGCTATCTCAACTAACGGAAATGAATACGTAATCGTTGGCAAAGACTTGAGTAAACCATCCAAGATTGCCAAAGACAATGTTATCCAGAATCCAGATGACATTCTCCGAGAGGCAGAAAGGATCGAGTAAACTTTTAGTGTCCCGTGGCTGGGAGCCAATTTTGTGTGAGAGCAGCCATCAGTTAGTGTATTGTCCAGGTACAGTATAAGAGTTTGCAGAACAGTACCGTGTGCTAAGTGATTGTCGCATGTGAATCTTTACTGTTTGATGTTGTTGTGAGAAGCAAGTTTCCAATGAGCATAACTGCAATTTATCAGTGTGAGCATGCATAGGAATAATATTAGTGCTTACTTATCCACGGATGGTACGCAATTCATCCAAGATTGAAAAATCTTTTTTCAGACATTTTTTTTTTGTGCGGTTGAGAAAGGGGTGGAGACTGTGAAGGTGACGGAGAAGTTACGGTAGTACGTGTTTTCCGATCGAAGATCGTTCTTCAATTTTAATATCGAAATGGTTCATTTTATCATCGGGAATTTCTAAGTTCAGTGTTACTTGAATAGAACCACTTCGGCTAGTTAGATTGTTTGTATGTAACACTATTAAATTAATTTTTTTTTAATAACATGTAGCCGGCTGAACCGCCTACAATCGGCTCGCGCGCAAAATAAAGTCATAGTTGCGAAGTTGCATTCAATTGTTAGTTCATAACCTTGTTGAATCAAAGCATGTAAAGCTGAACCTTGAAACTTTGTTCTGATTAAAACATGTCAAAGATGAAACTACAACTCCTTTAACTTATCCAAGCACAGGCCTCCAAGCTAATTACTGACCAATCCAGTCCATTACGCAAGAGGTGCCTGGTCACACCCTAACTCGATGGCCAGTGGCGAGCCAAGACAGTAGCCTGCTAGAACAACACTTAAAACGAATACAAACACATATTATTCAATCCTTAAATTTTTACCACGACTGGAAATAGAGGTCTGATGATAAATATGGAGACAAGCTTACATCCCTGTTTGTTCGTAGTGCGCTATTAAAAAAAATGATATCTTGAGCTCAGTATGTGTACTCTAAAAGGTATTTCAATTGTATTTCAATATACCCTGCAACACAACTTCGAGCTCCAGGTAAAAACCAATTAATGCACCAAAACCAAAAAGTGAATTAAAAAACTTCGACCTCCGGGTAAAGATCAATTAATGC
Organism: Pachymerium ferrugineum; assembly: GCA_034686365.1. NCBI lineage: Eukaryota > Metazoa > Arthropoda > Chilopoda > Geophilomorpha > Geophilidae > Pachymerium > Pachymerium ferrugineum. Next base: position 19,780 of record JAQGAS010001016.1, on the reverse strand, counting down.
ATCAAACCAAATAAAAACTTCGGCCTCCAGGTAAAAATCAATTAATGCATCAAACCAAACAGTGAATAAAACGTTCATGGTATTAATCAGATCAACAGTGTAATCTCTCAGGATATAGTTTTCAATATTTGCAAAAAAAATAATTGGCCTTGCGTCATCCGACAATGACGAAAAGATAAATATCATTCCTGATCTTGCTGATGAAGGAAGATTCAACTAATTAGTGAAACACGAGGCCACGCGTGAGAAAATCCCCAGCAGTCGCAAAGCTGCCGGCATACAGATTAACCCACAGCGAAACCCAGCATCCACTAAGAGTTGATCATCCCGGGTTATGTATTAAAAATTATTTTGGCCATGTTCATTGTGTTTGTTAAAAGCGATCTGAATACAGAGGTGATTTTTTATTTACGTAACCCAGCTCAGCCTCTGTATCGCAGAATAGAGGGATCCCTACTTGCTACATGAAGCTAATTCGGCACCAGGACAAAACCTGAATACCTAAGCTGCTTCATGCAGTATATTCAGAATACCCTCTAAATTAACACACAAAATTTCAATTCAACTTGATGGACGTAATAAATGCCCTATCGTCCATGACTTTAACTAAAGATTAATTTTTCGCCAGCGTGCTTCATCTCGAGAAAATGGCCGAACAAAGGGAACAAAGGAACATAGGCGTCACACTCAAATTTTGTGTATCGACACATTAAGGAAAATTATTTCGGTTTACGATTCAGCATGATTCAGAATACCCTCTATATAAACACAATTTCAATTTACCTTAATGTACGTAATAAATACCCAATCGTCCGGGGCTTTAACGACGGATTAATCTTTTAACCAGCGATGAACAAAGGAGAAAGGCATGGTTGGGCCGAACAAAGGAACAAAGAAATAAAGGCGTGACTCTCAAATTTCGTGTATCGAACCATCTAAATTTTTTAGAAAATTTTTCTGGTTTAAGTTTCAGCACAATTAAAACCGTAAACCATTTGACCATTGACAAAGACGAATACGGCGAGATCATATTAGGCCTAAGTCTAGGTCCGGGTTGGGCTAGCTGCCCCCCCACTGACTGCGTGACGAAAATTTTCGAATTCACATCGAATCACCTGTAAAATTGGGAATATAGTACACGTAACTAAATATAAAAAACCAAGCGCTTACCATTACATAGGGCGGGCTGCAGGAGCCAAACGAAGCACGTCCTGCCTCCGAGATTGTCCAAGTGGTCTGACGTGATTCTCAATCTCTACGGGGTTCACAAAACAGCTGTCAGAGAGATCGACGAGATGCTGCAACCTGGTGTCAGATAGGCGAACCTTATGAACAAAATATAAAAGTCTATATCTTATTAACTATAAGTTTTGGAAACATAAAATTTTAAGGAAAAAAATTTTTACTGCGCCCTCCTTCTTTAACCAATGTTACAACTCTGTTACAACTCTCAATATTTTTTTTTATTTTTCAAATTTTTGTAGTAGGAAATTGTAAAATATAAAATCTATATCTTATAAACTGTAATAAGGGGAGTCATGAAACTTTAAGGGAACACGGTTTAGTTTCTCTAATTCCCTCTTTCTTAAGTAAAAGTTACAACTCTCTATGTTCGTTCCCAATATGTATATTTAACCACCTCCACGAGATGCTGCAACCTGGTGTCAAATAGGCGAACCTTATGAGCAAAATATAAACGTCTATATTATATTAACTATAAGTTTTGTAAACATAAAATTTGAAGAGAATATTATTTACTACGCCCTCTTTCTTTGACCAACGTTACAACTCTGTAAATGCTTTCTCAATATTTTATTTTTATTTTTCAAATTTTTGTAGTAGGAAATTGTAAAATATAAAATCTATATCGAAAAACTGTAATAAGGGGAGTCATGAAACCTTAAGGGAACATATAGTTTAGTATTGTACTCAGGCCTACTTTCTTCCCTTAAAATTTTGTTAATATATCAGAGCAAGTGCCTTCCCTAAAAACTTATAGGCCCACTTCCTTGTAACAAGTTAAATATTTTTAGAGTTATTAATACAAAACTGTCATTATTCTTAACGCTTTGATTGGCTGACACTGATTTAGTATGTAGTTTAGTATGTTCTCTTTCTTAGCAAAAAGTTACAACTCACCCAGGGTGTGCTGCAACCTGGTGTCAAATATCTGACGTTCTGATGTTGTGTTTAGAAAAATAAAAAAATTTATATCTTATAAACTATAGTAGGGGGAATCATGAAACTTGAAGGGAATGTAATTTAGTATGTCCTCTGTCTTAGCAAAATGTTTCAACTCTCTACGTGTGTTCCCAATATGTAATTTTGGGTATTTACTTGGATCTAACCACATCCAGGGTGTGCTGCAACCTGGTGTCAAATATCTGACGTTCTGATGTTGTGTTTAGCAAAATATAAAAATTAAAAAAAAAAAAAATTGTAATATGGAGAGTCGTGATACTTGAAGGGAATATAATTTAGTACGTCCTTTTTCATAGCAAAATGTTGCAACTCTCTACGTGCGTTCCCAATATGTTTTTCCTCGTTTGCTTTTATTTTTATATTATTTTCATAGTATTAAACACAGTCACCCTCTATTTACTTAAAACATTGAAAAAACGTTGAACAAGAATTTGGTTTCATGACTGCATTTTAAACTGAGATGAAATAAAATTCACATGAAAAAAAAAATGTTGTCTGTTTTTATTTCACAATTCAATTCTTAACACGACTCATTCTCAGATGGAATTATTTCGCTGTTTGAATCAAACAACAACTTGCGCACACTCACCTTCGGCTGAATAACATAAAGTATAGATCTCACCTAGCACATACTACAATGCGTTTTAATAATACCACACTTAGTACGTGACATTGCTTTCTTATTACAGCACGCGGTAATATTACAGTAATAATAATGTACAGTAATTGTTTCTCATTCTCACAACAAACGAACTAATTTGTTATGCCGACACCAGGTGTTAGCCGCAATAATACTGTCACCGAGCGTAACGTATTCCTAAATTTGTAGTTGAACAAAATTTAATATTTAGGTGGAAGTACAAAATTAAGAATTGAATAACCATCAGGCAAAATCAAGCCCTTTCAAATTTGTGATTGTGATACAATGCACGTAAGACTGCAACGATAATGATAAGTTTTGGCTTTTATCCGCACGATGGTAAATAAGCCTAACGTAAACGTAAACCCTAAAAAAAATGTACCAAATAATCAAAACTGTATTGAATGTAGTCTTGAGTTTCTTTTCGATTACTTACAGAAAAAAAAACTTCCCCCACCACCACCGAAACAGAAAACGAAGCCAGTTAAACGCACACCCCAGGTGCACACTACTGACCGCCAGACTAATGTTACTCCACCAATTGAAGAGTCATCTTTCAATGCTAAGACTATAATACTTACATTTGTGGGACTGATGGCAATTTGTGCTGCAGTTGCAACATTAACTTGTCTATTGTCTGGAACAAACTTTATGTTTAGAAAGCTATCCCGTTTCTTAGGTCGTTTATGATTTTTATTTATAAAATACAACATCTAATTGTGTGTTGATAAATGTGTTTGTAGCGCTCACAACAATTCGGTTGTATTATTTTGCACAATTTTTAAATAGCAATGTATTAAAATTCCATGTATTGATAATACAATTTAATAATCGTGACTTATTCAAATTGATTTTGTCAGTTTGAGTGGAATATTGCAATATCCTCATCTGGTGACATCAGGAAAGTGACCGCATTACAGCAGTTTGGTAGGGCTCGAGAAAATCATATAAATGTTTATAATTAGTGTTGAGGTTCCATTTGTGTTTATAGTGAGATACCCTTGCACCACTGAAGCAGACGCAAAAGACTAAACCAAAGATTTCCGTCACCCGAAACCAACTCGTTCAATGAATTAGCAGTGCGATTGAAGGAACAGACTGATCTACTATTCTTATGTCGAATTACCTGGTGGAATTATTTTTTCTAAATTTGAATTTTTTAAAAAGTTTTGGTTAAAACTATCAACAGCTAATTCTCGCTATAGTTTCAAAGAAAGCACCGCCCGTGCTTCTCTGCCGAACACCCCAACACAAAACTCTCACAAATAAAGCTTTTTGTAGATTACTTTTTGTAAGCAATTTTGTTTTAAAAATCTAAAATTTAATTTTGAATTGAATATATTAAATATTATTATAAATTGCACAAGTCCAACTGCAGACCAACTGAACTCAATCGTTTATTACAAACTTATAAGGGGTTATGATGATGGCAATAAGGTCTTGTAAGCAAGAAGACGGTATTAAAAAGTATTTCCCAATTAAAATTATACCTTGATTGTATTCTATTGAATGTTTCCGTTGGTGCGTTTATTCTAATTAACTTTGACTAATTAAATTTAAATGTGAACGTGTAAAAATCTGAATACGTCCGTGTGTACCGTACTAGGAAGTTCACTCATCTTATGGCAATCGCCTGCGTGTGGTAGGTCTCTAGTGTACGTGATGAGTAAACCGAAGGTATTAAAGACTGATTAAAATGTGTCTACTCATTAGGCGTCAAACTGGGGCCATGATTATTGTAAATTTCAAATTGATTTGATTATAACTAAGTTGTACCAATCACCAAAATTTAAAGTAGTTATAACATCAAAATATTTCTCCAAACGTAGAATATACAGCAATAAAAAAAAAACTCGATGCACATTTCTATTAACTTTCAGACAATAATTTATACTTTAGTATAATAAAATCATTACAAACATTTTTTTTTTTACAAAATTAAACTATAAAGCAGCCACAAAATTCCGGCTTCTATGAAATTCGTAAGATGCCATCAATTTATTACTAGTAATATCCGAAGCAAGTTTCTCCGAGTCAAACCGCGTTAACAACATTTTCTTAGCTTTCCTTCGGCAACAAACCATAAATATAAGCGTAAGACAAACCTTAAAAAATAAACTCTTGAGCATTATAAAAAAAAACAACCAACTAAAATTTTAACCACAACTTACAACAATACACAAAAGCCCAACTACAAAAATAGTAGACATTTGGAATCCAATGTAATCAACCAATATCCCTGATGTTGATCGAGACACAAATCGGCTGTAAAAAAAAAAAAAAAATGAATAAATTCTAAACATAAAATTGAATATGGTAATTAAATACCCTAAACCACTAAACGATGACCATAATCCAGCTACACAACCATGAGTAGTAGCATCATCTGGGTACCCTTCTTCACGCACTTCATGAAAGGCATCAATCACTCCACTCACTTGAAGTCCAGCAATTCCAGCACCATAAAGACCCAGAATTACACATAATAACTCTTTAGTCCTGAAAACAAAATATATAAGTTAAAAAAAAAAAACCAAACCATTAAAACTCGAATTTTTACTGGTTTAATTCAATTCCTGGAAACGGTCCTAGAACTACGTAAGAGACTATCATAACTGCACAGCAGATCAATACGCAAGGTTTTACTGCTCTCTGAAAAAATAATGAAATTTAAAAATTTACAACCTCAACTTATAAATTTTAACTTACAGGATTATTGCACAAATAACCCCACAAAGGTGTGAAAAGGCTACTAGCACCGTCTTTGATTCCGAAAATAAGTCCCATATGGAAATTATTCAAGTTGTAAGGTCTAAGAATATATGGCTCTAACGTAACGGATAAAAATCCACTAGCCATTGTGGATACGAGAAAGACACTAAACGCTACGTAAATTGATGGGATTTTAAAGAAATTCCAGACGGTTAAATTTTTCTTGCCGGAATCTCCTGCTTTAGTTGAAACTGGAATTTAAATTTTTTCTGATTAATATAATTTTCATTATAAATATTGTGAGTTACTCACCTTCACATTTAGGTAAAAATAAAATGCTGATGAAAGCCGCGAATAATTGGGCTATGCCTAAAACGAGGAATGGTAAACGGAAACCTCCAAGCTGAAATATTATAAAATTATGTATAAAAGTAGATGAAATCAAAATTAGTTAATTTTACTTCAAAAAGGGCACCACCCAAAGCAGGACCACCTAATTGACCCATATTCATTACAAGTCGATTTGAAGCCTAAAAAAGTCAATGTGTTTAATGGAGAAATTTATATAATGTTTGAATCTTACAAAAACAATGGATAAGTTTTCGGTGAAATCATTTGCAAGGATGCTAAATGATGCGGTTATAACTCCAGCGTTACCGACAGCATTGATGACACGAATGGCTAATGATAAAGTTATAAAGCTGACGCCAGGTGGAACAACATCCAAAAAACTGGAATTAAAATGATTGAGTTTATTGATTATTAATTATAATTTTTTTGATTTTTAGAAATTTTATACCCGGTTAAAATGCAGCAGACACCGTTTATACAAATTCCCATGATATAGGCGAAACGAATACCAATTACTCCCAACTGAAATTAAAAATGTAAATTTTGTAACTGGGTAAATAAATTTCAGAAAATAGAAACTTACATGTCTTCCAATTACAGGTGTGATTATAAATGCGGTTAAGCAGTTTGAACCGAGTACAAATCCATACAAAGCGGTTGATGCGCCTTTTTGTTCCGCCTAAAAACAAGAAAAATTGAGCCAAGTTAGGGAATCTTGATTTTATGCAAATTTTTAGGTGACTTATTCATACCAAACGCGGATAAAACGGTGGATAAAGAGATATTGACAATGCTATGGTAAATGTGACTATACTTTGAACAAATAGAGATACATATTTCGGTTGAATTAAACATTCTTTTCTAGATTTGTGAGTCATTTCATCCTCGTTCAGCACCATCCGAGCCATTTTAAAATGTGAATGTACGCGGCTGTAAGTGACGTCATTTTCCGTCCATGTCGTCATTTTACGCAGACCAATTAAATTCAAGGTGTTAATGACGTATTGAAAATGACGTAATTTTGTATCGACTGAAAAATTGAAAATTCAGAAATTAATGTTTGTAGGATCGGGAATTTTTACCTGAAAAACTTGTTTAGAATTCACAACAATTATTTTATGATTTCAACACAATAGGCCGATCGTAAAGTGAACTTATACCGTACATCAAATAAGTAGAATGTGATTAAAAAGAAATAGAAAAATTTTAAGAATGAGATTAAGTTTAACAAAATACCTTAGCTTAATAATAATTAGGTAACGGGTAATTAATACAACCCCCACCTGGAGTTGTAGATTCTATTTGGCCACTTGAAATGGATGCTCCTTCAGATATATCTTGACCACCTGAAGTTGTAGTTTCTTCTTGGCCACCTGAAGTTGATGTTTCTTCAGATATAGGTTGACCACCTGAAGTTGTTGATTTTATTTGGCCACATGAAATCGATGTTTCTTCAGATAGTTAAACAGTGCTCACTCAAATGCATGAAACTTTACTTGAAAACCCCAAAATTGTAAGTCAGTCTAATGTGGTAGTTAACTATCTGCTACTTGTACTATTACCATTTAAATTGTAGGGAGACAATGTCAAAAAAAACAATGTTTATAATCTTTTACCACCCCACATTTTTTTAAAAATCTCCAAATCGTTACGTACAGAATTTTTTTTAAATGTACAGTTAGATTCTAGGTATCAAAATCAACCTACAAGCCAAATTTGAAGTGAATTGGATTAAAAATAAAAAAGTTATTAAGAAAAATAAAAAAAAAAAGCTTGCACAATCGTTTTACGGTACATTCACAGCACGGCTTACCAGCACAGCACGCCCTTATTTGTAATATCTAAAATTACAGTCAACGTCATTAATATTATCAGGAAACGTTTTTTTATAGTGGGCGTTTGTACTGCACTACAATCTAGTTCGTTTACTGTATTGGAGAAACATGGATCCCATTTTTCGAAATGAGGAAATGGCATTATACCAAATATTTTTGCAATACGAAACTGCCTACAATTGTGTTGCAGAATTTGGTGAAAAAGGGATTTTACAGTTCAAAGATGTAAGTACATTACGCAATCATGACATACAAGGAAATATAAATCTTAAATTCTTGTAGTTAAATCCTGATACGAGTGCATTTCAGCGTAAATTTGTGAATGAAATTAAAAGATGTGACGAAATGGAGAGGAAGCTAAGTATAAAAATGCGCTACATAGTCAATTATTTAGGCAAAACATTTGACCACTAACCATACTTTAGGATTTATGGATAAAGAAATTAAGAAAGATGCAATTCCCGTAGAGGATTCGGAAGACGTCGAGGCCCCTCAGCCTAAAGAAATGGTTGACTTAGAAGTAAGGAAAAAAAATAAACTTTTCAGCAATTTAAACATATATCTGTTTTCATTTTAGGTCAGGTTTGAAAAATTGGAGAGTGAACTACAAGAAGCAAATGCCCATGCAGAAATTTTTAAAAGACATTTTTTAGAAGCGACGGAGTTGAGGCATATTCTTCTAAAAGCTCAAATATTTTTTGAGGAGGTAAGAGTTTTATATTCTTTTAGTCATGCTTTTTATCGTAGATATTTTCAACCGCAAATGGAACAAAGGCGTTACATAAGTTGGAAAAAGATAAAGCTGGAAAATGTGATAGTTTATCAGTTTTTATACAAAGCTATTAAAACATCATTAAAAGGGACACTCAACCCCTGCGACAAGTTGGGTTTAAATAAAAGATTGCAATTACGTATGCGATGCTTACATTTTTTAATTTTGAACATTTGAACCACTATGTAGTTTAAAATGAAAACATTCCATCACGTGATCTAAACCAACCAATGAAATTTTGTGGACCTGCCATACCAAACAATTGATCTCATTGGTTGGTTTAGATCCCGTGATGGAATGTTTTCATTTTAAACTAAATTACAATTAAAAATTATGAAATTTAAGTATTTAAGTAAATTATTTAAATCCAACTTGTCTCTTGGGTTGAGTATCCCTTTATTTATTAGGAAGTGCATGTTGTGCGCCTACTTCCATTGAATTCCTATACAAACGTTGGGACATACACTTACACCGCAAAACCGTAGTGTTTGACATCCGGATTTTTAAGAGTGTGGAAACTTGGTCAATTTTAAGACCTCTAATTTAAAAGTAACGTTTCACGTCTTCCTAAGGAAGTGCTGCAATGGAAACAAATTTGGGAACAATCTGGGGACCTCCCTTGGGTTTCCCAAAAACGTCCAGGACATTGGGCCCATATTGGGAAGTCCCAGGTCCTTCATGTGCTGGCTGGGTTCTATTTGCAATTGCAAAACATTTCCAACTAACTAAAAGTTGTTCTGATTAGACTTATAATTATATTTATATATATTTTTTTTAGCAAGAACGAGGTTTGAATGAGGTTCATATAGAAAGTTCTCTTGAATTGGACTTGGTTAATCAAGACGAAGTACAACTGCGGAACATGCAATTGCAGCTCGGGTAAGTACAAAAAATGTACACTTTTAAAAAGTCCATCTCTGGTTAAAATTTATATCAACCAAATTTTGGTTGAATTAAATTTAAAATGAGTTGTGTTGTGTTTAAAACTGTTTTTAGAGTGTAGAAGATAATGGCTACAGTGTTATTTAATCGTCCTTTTACTGCTGACTTTTTGCAGTTTTGTAACTGGGGTAATTTTACGTGAACGACTACCTATATTTGAAAAATTGCTTTGGAGAGTGTGCCGAGGGAATGCTTATTTAAGAACGTCGGAAGTGGAAACTTTCCTCGAAGACCCCAAAACTGTAAGTCAGTCAAGTGTAGTAGTTAACTATCTTCAAGTTGTACTACTGTTACCATTTAAATTATAGGGAGACCAAGTCATAAAAACAATGTTTATAATCTTTTTCCAAGGAGAACAGCTCAAAATTAAAATTAAAAAAATATGTGATGGGTATGTATTTTAAAAATGATTTTAAGACACTTTTAATTAATCTTGTGAAAGTAACCAGATTTCGAGCTACTTTGTATCCTTGCCCCGATTCAATGGCAGAAAGGCAGGCAATGGCAGATGGGGTGCAGACACGGATTGAAGATTTAACTGTAGTAAGTCTAAACCTATCTAATACGTAGTACCTGTATGTTTTGGCTGTTTAATTTGTTATCGCAATTCAGTCTCCAATTTTATTTTCATTTTAGGTACTTAATCAAACCCAAGATCATCGCAATCGAATACTGATTGAAGTAGCAAAGAATATTAAAAAATGGTTCATTAAAGTTAGAAAGATAAAGGCCATTTATCACACATTGAATCTTTTTAATATGGATATAACTCAAAAATACTTAATTGCGGAGTGTTGGTGTCCAATATCGGAGTGGGACCGCTTTTCCCAAGCACTACAACGCGGATGTGTAAATGAATCACGTTTACTAATGATTTCTATGTCATAAATGCTATTATTCATTTAGGACAAATCTTGCAGCGGAAACAACTTACAACCGATTGTTAATAAAATGAAAACTGAGGAGGAGCCTCCAACTTTTCATAGAACCAATAAATTCACAAGTGCATTCCAAAATATCGTTGATGCTTATGGGCATGCACGTTATGGAGAAATGAATCCAAGTTAAATTTCTTTATCTTGAACATCCGAGTTATTACTAAACTAAATTTTTAATTCTAGCTCCATACACAGTTATAACATTCCCTTTTCTTTTTGCCGTTATGTTTGGTGATGCGGGCCATGGATTTTTAATGTCACTATTTGCTTTATGGATGATTACGAGTGAAAAGAAACTGGCTAAGGCTAATACCTCTGACGTATTTTAAACATACATTTTCATCTGGCAGCGTATGTAAAGAAACATTACTTTCCAGATTTTTAATATATTTTTCGGCGGTCGTTACATTATTTTCTTTATGGGGTTATTTTCTATTTATACTGGACTAATTTATAATGATGTTTTCTCCAAATCACTTAATTTGTTTGATTCAGCATGGTACCCGAATTACAAGTAAGACTTTGTTAAAGCAATGACATTGCCCAAGTAATTGGCTCCTTTTTTTTTTTTACAAAATTTTTGCAAAATATTTGACAAATTGCAAAAATTTAGCAAAAATTTTACAAACTTTTTGCAAAATATTTGACAAATTGCAAAAATTTAGAAAAAATTTTACAAACTTTTTGCAAAATATTTGACAAATTGCAAAAATTTAGCAAAAATTTTACAAACTTTTTGCAAAATATTTGACAAATTGCAAAAATTTAGCAAAAATTTTACAAACTTTTTGCAAAATATTTGACAAATTGCAAAAATTTAGCAAAACATTTGAAAAATTGCAAAAATTTAGCAAAATATTTGAAAAATTGCAAAATTTTACAAACTTTTTGCATAATTTATAAAATTTTGCAAATTTTTTGTTTAAAAAAAAGCGGCCAATTACTTGAAAAATTTTTTTGTAAAGTTTTTTGCAAATTTTTTTACTTTAGTGGGTGAGTTCAAATATTCCTCGAGTTTTCACTCGAGTCTCCCTGACCGTCGCAAGTTATGCTATTTTCAATGCATTATTATATACCGTAGGTACGGTCGCATGTTGACTCTGGTGAAAACTATTTGAACGCACCCAATTATTTCAAATCAGTTTATTTGCTACTTATATTTTATTTTCCTTCTTCATTCTAGTTCTAGCGACCTGTATCGCAGAGCGTCCATTCAGTTGGATCCAGGAGATCTCACTATTTATCACAATGTCCCATATCCATTCGGCATTGACCCGGTGTGGCAGGTGGCATCTAATAAGTTGCTATTTCTAAATTCTTATAAAATGAAAATGTCAATTATTTACGGAGTTATACACATGACCTTTGGAGTAGTTTTAAGCGCCATTAATTTCATGTAAGTTACTCATTCACCCTATTAAACACGAATTCTCATCCTTATTTTTCAGAAACTTTCGGAAAACTATAAACATTTTCTGCACTTTCATTCCACAAGTTATATTTTTTCATGCAATTTTTGGTTATCTAATAGTTTTAGTCTTTTGGAAATGGATTAGATATGATTCATCTCTTTCTCAATGTGCTCCAAATTTGCTAATAACTCTACTTAATATGTTCATGTTTTCTTATCCTAAAAAAGAGGATTTAGAGAAGCTTCCATGTAATCAAAGACCAGCTTACCCGAACCAGGTAACAACTACGACTGTGAAAATACTTTTAATTTATAAATACTTTTTTTTCAGCAAACCGTACAAACTTGTCTTATTGTTGTAGCAGTTATGTGTGTTCCGTGGATGTTACTTATGAAACCACTTATATTACGCTACCGATCCTCACTTTCAATTAAAAGAGTAATAGTTAGACAAGTATTTGAATTCTTGTTATTCCTTTATTACTGCGGAACTGAATGGCATAATCGTTTACTTTTTAGCAGCCATCAAGCGTTGAGCAATTACAAGCTTCTACAAGTAGCGTTACTGTTCCAACATCGCCAAAATATGATATGGGAGCAGAAATGGTTGATCAAAGTATCCACACAATCGAATATTGCCTCGGATCCATTTCAAACACAGCTTCGTATTTACGATTGTGGGCTCTTAGTTTGGCTCATGGACGTAAGAAATTTTAAGTTGAAATTAAAAAAACAATTTCATTTTGTTTTTTTAAATAGAACTTTCTGAGGTGTTATGGTCCCAAGTAATGAAGAGTGCTTTGACAACCAAAGGTTTACTTGGAGCATTCAAGCTACTTCCAATATTTGCTTTTTGGGCTTGTGCCACTGTCGGTGTCTTATTAGTAATAGAAGGATTGTCAGCATTTTTACATGCGTTACGTCTGCATTGGTAATGCATCGGTATTGGTTTTTATAGTTAAATTAATATCAACTACTATTTTTTAGGGTTGAGTTTCAGAACAAGTTTTACGAAGGCACTGGTTATGCATTTACGCCGTTTTCGTTCAACACCATTCTTAACCCTACAGATGAAAATGAAATTGAATAAACTATGTAATAAAAAAATTTAGAAAATGTAAGGATTAATTATAATTAAGTAATTTTCATTGAAAACTCTATTCATGCGTGCTATACAATCAAACAAAAACCAAACCAACTAATTTGTGGAAAAATATTGACTTTGCATGCAATGCACAACAGCTATTATTATACACAATAACGAGTTTGTGCAATCAAATTGTTAAGCTCATACTAATAAATTTAAAGGGTTACAAAGTTAAGCATTACAAAAAAATAGCCCAAACCCACTAAGATCGAAACAAGAAAAATTAATTCTTACAGCATAGTAATTCGTTTTTAGTTTAGTATGTCAACTGTTTGCCCAAATCGTATTGAATGAAGCGTTGACAAGAAATAAAACAATCTGATTGATCAATTTTGAATGAAACATAAAATCATCGAAACCACTTGCTTGCTGGTCAGTAATGACACTGGGAATTTCAAATAGGTCAACCCGATGCGACCTACTTTTCTATCGTACGTGACTATTTTTCACCTCTACACTACACCATTCATACAAATACACAATATTTCATCAACTCAATCGTCGAGAAAAAGTTCTAGCACTAACAGAAACTAAAACTTTTCACATGAAAATTCACAATCTCGAACTTCCCATAAATTTGCAAAAATAATAAAATTCCTTCTAGGTTTGAATGCAATTCAAAAATAGAAGGACGAAATAAAACTAAAATTAGTTTAAAGTGTAGATTTAATTACTGAATACAAAAAAAAATTAAATTACAATCTGCAAAATTATACGTTAAAGGTTGATTTTTGTGACATGGAAACAAATCTAATTAAAAAAAAATCTTTGATTAATAGAACGAAAATCTTAATTTATGTTGGGAATGAAAATAAAATAAAATAAACAAGCTTAATTAGTTATATGACATTATTAAATTGTTACTTGGCTTTGTTTTTATTTAGAACAATGATTGTTCAATGTATTAATAATACTTAACAATAACGGAATCAACATTCTTCCAATTTTAAATCAATGCGTTAAACTCAGTTTTGATTAATGCAAATATTACTTACATGAAGCATTTAGCAAAATATACGCTTATGATATAATTAAGGCCGTAAGCCCCACATCATCGACCGACTTTTTTTTCTTGTTTTTCAACAAGGTACTAAATTTTAAGTACTCCTATAAATTAACCAAATCGTCTAACTACCTAGGGTATTATAATTGGCTTCTAATGAAAAAAAAAACTAAAAAGTTATTGATCTATTAAAAATGGCAAAAATAGTCACATGGAAAGATTACATTAAATTTTTGTGTAGTCTTCCTTTAGGTCACAGATATGGAATTCCAATAGTCCAAAAAACTAAAACAAAAAATTAACTAAATAAATCCCAAAGTTATAAAGTTTGTTGTAGTACTACTCACCTGTAATTAATGAGTAGTCTCATGCTCTTGCATGAATTTCAACTCCTGGAGGGATAGTCGTGGTGTAAGTAGGAGTCTCCAACTCTTCGTGTTTCTTCATTTTGGCCCCTTGCTGAAGTTTGTAATGGTTAATGATGTCCTGATCCGCAGGTGACGACTGAATAAATGCATCCAATTGATACATGTTAAACATATACTGCCACAAATTCTTCAAAGTCATTGGAATTTCAAAATCGCAAAAATATTTTCCTACAATGTATTTACAGACTATAACTCGAGTTACTAAAAATATTACTGTTAACAAACCCGCAATTCGGATATGCTGTAAACGAGGCATCAATTCGCAATCGAAACAACACATGGCATCACCAGTTAAAAATCGCGTTCCCTTTGATCCCAAATGTTCGTCAATTTTTTTCAGATTCGATAGGAGAACGTTTTTGGAAGATTCGTCCCGCTTTGTTAGCATCAATTTGAATTTCTAGATTTAATAAAAAAAATAGAATTAAGATAAACATAAATAGAAAGTAAAATGAAATGAAAAATTCATCGTAAAAAAGTATACTTTCATAAAATGCAATAAAACTACTTAGTTGAATTTAAATCATCGATTAACATTATGGAGGATAAAAAATTTGACCTGTCGTACCGTCCGGCCTCAATACCATGCCCTCAAATCGACCGTTTTCAGTTTATTGAGAACAAGCTATTTTAACCTAAATTCAGTCTCTTCAATTCTTACGATAAGGCTGCTGACACAAAAAAAAACTTGCAACACACGGCAATGAACTTACGCTGTAAATATTTTCAATTTTAACGGCTACTTCTTTATCTTGGACGAATAAGTTGTGACCGCCCGGTACACTCTTCATTATGTGTCTCTCAATCTTTTCATTCTCCAGTATCGCAATCCCTTGATCGACCAAAATTGGCGGTTGCGCGGCTTCAAAATTACTTCGGAAATCTGGGGGTGGTTTTAACATGTCAACTGTCGTGACTTTGAGCGATATCGTCTTCAATTCGGCCAGAAGATATAAGTCCATAAAATATTCCTGGCAAAAAAGGCACGCTCCTTTTCTTCTTCCGTCAATAGTGGATGCCTGCAAATTAATAATACTTGCATTGTGGAAAAATGTAGATAAGCAGAGAAAAATAAAAAACACGATTAAAGGGTGGAGCAGGAATCTCTGATCTCATTCAAAAACCGACATTTTAGTCGGCTTGCATCACTTTGTCTTATGTAAACGATTTTTATTTCTTCGGCTCTTCTATGATAAATAAAAATTTTTACGAATGTCAGGTTATTTTAAGTGGGAAAATTCACATCAGTTTTCGTATGCCAGCGACAATTATCACCTATTTCTTATTAAAGATAAAATTTTGATAATCACTTCAGCTATTATTTCGGTTAATTTTCCGAAACTTGACATCAAAGTGTATCGTTAAGATGTAAAAAGTTCCAATTTTTGTTAAGTTAATAATTTAAGTTATACAGTTAGGCCTAATTAACGTTCGGCGCAGCACAAAGTTTTAAAGAAAGTGGTGGAGGGACCTGATTTACGACCAAACCTTACCTTGATTATTAACTCAATCTCTGGAACGTCTGAAACATCGTTGTCGTGGTCAGTCGACATGATGGAATTCAGAGAATGAAGTGTCAAACTTCTGCAACTAAACGAGGTAAAAGGCGTAAATAGCGAAGTTGTGTCGCAACAGCTTTCCCCTCCCTAACCTGCTTTTGTTGTTTTGCGCAAGCGCCAGATAAAGCGGAAATTCGAATGAGTCTGCGCGCATGAGAGGAAAACAGGCATCATTTCGTTTGCGACACACCACACCTCTAGAAAAGCTTTCATTTCTTAATACACGGCATGCATTAGACGGGATAAACAAATCAAGTTTATTTTCTTTAAATGCAAGAATACAACAGGTTGGAAAGCGTAATGGTTTAAATAAAAAAGAACTACTTTTATTTTCAACGTTGAAATTAAAATACATGCCAAGGAATGATTTATTGTTCAACATTTCACATCTATATAACCTAATTTTAAGTACGGTATTTGCTTAAATTATGCAGACACCTAAATACTTTTGATTAGAACCCAGCTCAAATGTTCCATGTTCAAACATATCAATCTCAAAAACATTTTATCTTAAGAAAATGCAAACATATAAACTTCAATATTCTAAAACTTAAGAATAACCATTTTTTGGGGCAGCTTTGACCTCCAAAAAAAATTTTATTGAGGTTGAGAACTTCGAGCTATTTGATCCTTGAGCACCATTATACTCTGCCGTTGTTCGGGTGGCAACATCGCAATTTGTTGGTCTGATAATTGCAGCACTTGCATTATCAATGCAGCCTAATGATAAATTAGATTTATTTTAATTACACTACATAATAAAAATCTTAACACCAGTTACCTTTTCTTGATCTTGAGCTGATATCTGAGATGGACTTGCATTCCTGATAACGTTTCCCATAGGGGGCATGTTAGCTAAGTTAAGACTTCGGCCTAATCCTGCTATCTAAGGATTAAAATTTTTTTATATAAACTTCCATTAATCTTATTTGTTTGAAGTAAATAAAATTTTTACAGAATTTACATTACAAAAATAATCTTTTTCATTATTTTAAAAACTATTAACTAATTCTATCCTGTAAATCGACCATTTTTCTAGCGAGATGCAGTATCAATTTCGTCTACACGCCATCACACACTCTAAAAATATCCATCTCTGATTGTAACACAACGGTTTTAGATGGCATTTACGGTTGGAGCGCGTTTCGGATATCACTAATCTTACATCTCAATTTCAATCTGAAGATTCAGTTTTGACCCTGGCTCTTTTTTAAAACTGTTACACGTACGAAACTAACTTGGGGTCGAAGATTTGGAATATTTATAGCAGTTCCTTGACTTCCAGGTTGTAATCTGGGATCGCGCGGTTCAAACAGACTTGAATCAAACGCAGGTGGGGCTCTCTGATCGTACCCAGATCGTCCTTCAAACATTCCACGGTCACCATCCCTATAAATATTTTAAACGTGTTAAAGCAGTACAAATAATTTCTAACGTTATTTACCTAAATCTGGGATCGTAGTTTCCTCTAATATCGGAATCCATACCGCGTGGATCTCCTCTTGGATCTCGTATCTCTCTAGGATCTCTTGTAGCATCTCTCGGATCTCTCGCTGTACTACTCGGTCCCATAATTCGCATATCTCTGTCTCCTAAATTTCTTGGATCTCGCATATCGTAATCTCGTCCTAAGAAAAATAAATAATAAAGGGTTCAATTAATAAAACAAATGTAAATAATAACTATTACTAACCATGAGGTTCGTTAAATTGATTAGTCATGTTGCCGCTAGAACTACTTCTGCCGGAATCTGCTGGGCGATCCCCGAGTAAAGCAGGTCGTGGTGGACGCAAGAGAGACGATGACAACGGCATTTGAGGCGCTGGACTGTGACGTGAAATTCCTCCGGATCCAAAAGTATTGTCAAAATTTGTACTCGCTGTAATTGACGTCATACTATTGCTGCTAGCGTTCTGCTATAATAATAATAATTATTATTAAAAAATTATAATATGATCAATACTAAAATTACTTACAGCAGCGTTTGCAGCTTCTGTTAAGTTTTGTAAAGCTTGAGCACTGTTTGCTCGATGCAGCATTGTCTTTATATGATAAAAAAAAAATTAAATATCAAAACCAGAATATTCAAACAGCACAATAATCACCATTGCTACTTGAGGGTCAACAATTCGCATAACAACTTGCGCTTGCAACAAAGCGTAGGCCAGTTGAGGATTCTGCAATAACATTTTCCTTGCTTCGTTTGGATTATTTTGAATGCACAGCTGGAATATACACAGTAAGTGTAATTATAAACAAAATCTATGTAACGCTTACTTTCATTTGCTTCATCAATTCAAACATTTGTTCAGGCGGTAAACTTGCAACCGCTTTTGAAATTGCTTCGGGAGCTTTATCCGATTCCACTTCCCCTCCATATGGACTCTTGAAATAAATATTTCAACGTGAAAATGTGAAACTCCAAAATAATTTACATGTATTTACAAACCTCTTGAGGTGGACCGCCCAACGCAGCTTGCAAATCTTAGGAGAAATGTATGTGCATTGAATTTAGTTAAAATAACCACTTTAATTTAAAAAAACTCACTTTTTAATTCTTCTTTATTCTTCTCACTTGCGGCATTATCGACTCGTAGTGCTCGGCCATTTAGTTCATAGCCGTTTAAATTTCGCATGGCGCTTAGAGCTGTATCCTGGTCCTTATATTCACAAAATCCGTAACCCTTTGGTTTTCCTGTTTCGCGGTCGTATACCAATCTTTAAAAAAATGTTTTTGTTATCGTTTCATTTAACAGGGGAGAATCAACGACAAACCTGAAACTAATAACAGGTCCGACTTCAGAGAAAATATCTTTTAACTGCTCCTCTGTAGCTTCGTATGGAATATTGCCCACTGAAAAAAAAATAGTACGAAGTAATATGAAAATATGCAAAAAAGTAAACGCTGTTTGGACAAAAATGGGTCTACTAAGCATCTAATTTACATAATTTAATCTCAATCAAATAAATTTCAGATTTGTACCTTACCAAATACTGAGCGAATAGAACGTTCTGCGGCTGACAACGTTCCTTGTACCGACATTTTAAGTAAATCCAAACAGTTCCGCTAGAAGCAAAAGCGTGATCGCTGTAGTCTGTGACATCATACTTTGTACAAAGTTTTAAACAAACTGATATTTTTGTAGTCATTGACTCCAGTTTAGAATAACAAAATGTTCAATGTTTGAACAATTTTAATGTATCAAACACTTAAATCAATAAAAAAAGGAAATTTTAAAATCATTAATAAACTATATTATTCTCTTCCAGCTAATTGTTTTAATTTTGAAAAGAAACTGTTTGCACAAATTATGCTAGAGGTTGCAGGCTACAAACCTTTCAGTTTCATCACAAACTGCCATAGACAGTAATATTAAACACAAACGAGAAAAAAATCTGTTCAAAAAAACCTATATCAACTTAGAAACACACCAGTTCCTAAAATACCACATTCCTTTGTTGCGACGTCATTATTGCCCACTTTGCATTGCTTCGCTGAGAATCCATGACGTCACGACATCAAAATTAGAATTTTTTCAACAAGATTTCATTCGATTTTATCAGGTTTGGGGCCACACTTGTTCACAAGGTTACCCTATTTCGAAAAAAAAACATACTTAGCAAAATTGCCCATTTTTCTCACTTAATAGGAGCGGAAACCTCCGTTTGGGGGGATGCGTTAGTTGCACAAAGGTTTGTGCAACCACGTGACCAATCCAGGACCAGACATGATCCTCACTTCAGATTGCTTAGATTGCTTAGATTGCTTTGCTTGCTTTGCTTGCTTTGCTTGCTTTGCTTGCTTTGCTTGCTTTGCTTGCTTTGCTTGCTTTGCTTGCT
>JAQGAS010001015.1:0-27829 GCA_034686365.1 Pachymerium ferrugineum | reverse complement strand
CTCTGATTAAATTGCGATGAAATCCTTGTTCAGCTCGGTTTAAAAATATTGGTCTAACCCACATCAACCTGCGCTTTCGTTTTCGCATTCTTATTACACTAAGGAGAGCTAACATTTGTGTCATACAAGCATGCAAAACAATCGAACTCATATTTGTTATGATATGAGAGTCCATGTTTGTTCCAATGAATTGTGGGAATGAGGAGTCCAAATTACGCTCCATGTTTTTAAACAACACTCTCAAATGTGAACCACCCTAGTTTAATGCTCAGCGCAAAAATATTTCTGGGAGAAAAACGCTCAGCGCGTAAACGCTCCAAATACGCCAAGTGGGAACCAGGCATTTAGGAGAAACATTTGTAGAAGTATGCTTCCACGTGGTGGACACTATACAAAATATATTGTACGTAGAAAACTCTTTAGGGATGTTATAAGTTTTTATATTAAAATTTGTTGTTCACAGAATATTACAGGACGGCGTCCCGCTAATGGCGGGCGCCCAAACCGCCCGGGCAACGAACGGCATTGAGCCCATATTCACGGTCAGCCGTCTGGCCAATCAGAACTTACGGCAATATTTTGCCGGTAAGCCATTACAAATACGCGGATTCCCGGTATTTACGACGGCTACATTGAGGAATAACCTAGATGTCACGGAGGATGTGACACTTTCGTTAATGGAAAACAATTTCGTGGCCTACGCGCCACGCTACGGTGGCATTCGGCTAATAGATTGATAATTGTAGTTTTTGTTTTACCACAAGTAGTTCATTTTAAATAGTTTAATAATTACTAAATTTTTAAAAAAACGTTTCACATATTTTATGTTAATTTTTCCCGTTATTTTTCATACAAATGCAATATTTTTGTCTTTTGTTTATGCGAGAAATTAGCAAAAGTAAATAATAATATAAACATTCCAAGCGGCGCCGCTTCGTTCGTTGTTTTATAGCCCTTTTAATTGCGCTTAAGAGGTATGGCCAGTTCCACAGGATGTGTTTTTATCATTGGATAACATACACTCATTTAGGCTTGAATAACGCATGTTATCACTCAACTTATGCAGTTTAGCCATTTTTGAACAACCAAAGTGCTATCAAACCAGAACTTACCTTACCTTGTGTTGATCTCTGCTGAAAAACTATCCGTGCGTCTGACGTGGTCTGACTCACACAAATGGCGCTTATTATTCCTGGCATGAGCAACGCGCATCATAAAATGATGAAATTTCTTTGTTGGATAATTATAATTTCAGTTTAATATGAATAAATTCAATAGTGCTAATTATTTTTAATTAGTGTATTTGTAAAGATTAACAGATAATTGTACAAATTAATTCAGATCAAGTTAATTTGTTGGTTTTTTTTTTACCTTTATTGCTTAGTCATGGCTGGTTCCATTTCTTTTTTTGAAAAAGTAACTTCTGTTCCCCATATATAACTTTATTATTATGAATTAGTTCCTGAGAGTGAAGGTGAGCCCGACGATGGATCAAATGATGAGGATGATGTTGCAGGAAAGGATGAACATCCTATGAGTGAGGATGAAGATCCTACATCTTCAATAGCTCTTTCTGCATCTGCTGTGGTTGCTATTGACCCACCAAGAGCTTCTACAATTCGTACAAGTGCTCCTTAGCTCCAGCAGCCACTAAACTAAATTATTGTTACTTGTTGTGTTAGTTATTGTAGTTGTTGTAATATGTAAATAGTAATCTGTAAATATTATATCTTTCTAAAAGATGAATTAATAGCTGGTATACGTGACAATGGACTACGCGAGCGCCTCCTACGAGAAAACAGCAAAACACTGACTCTGGTGCAACCCTCAACATGTGCATCACAGTGGAAACGAGGGTTACTGTTGTAACTAAGTTTTTTATACTATCATACAGAGAAAAGACTTCTCTATTCAATAGCATAATTTGTTATTTTCCAAGCAAATTTTTAAGTTATGGAAATCAAGCCGTAAACTAAAATTTCCCTTATAGAAAGGTTTTTGTGGTTGCAGCCAGAATTCAGAAAAAGTTATTTTTAAATAAGTACTTTTTAACAAACTTGTAATTTAATTTTCAGGTTGAGAATATTTCGTCCATTACTGTTAAAATTGAAGGTATTTCTAATTGCATGCTTATTTCGGTTTTTTCTTTTATTAAAAATAGGGGATGGAGCGCGCATGGGGCGCAAAGCTGTTTTCACTGGCTTACATTAAGTCATTTTAAAGACTTCAGAAATTGAAGTGCAGAAGAAAGGTTTGTTTACAGAAAACTATTTTAAAAAATACAGATTGTGATGGGCAAAATGGCTTTACTTTATAGAATTAAAAGTTTGTGATTAATAGAGTTGTTGAAACCTAGATTGACTGGAGTCAGACTCACTCAAGTGGCCTTATTGTATGGGTTATAATGAGGTGAGGGGAGAGCGACTGGTTTGACCACCTGGGGAATTAATCCTCAATGTTCTCACCAGGGCGCAGCATCATGCAGACGCGTCTCTTTGCTTTGTTTTGTTTAGTTTGATTAGAGGGAGAATCACAGGATTTGAGGGGTTTTTAATTGTTGTACTGAATATATTGGTGAATCTTGTATAAGGTGGTAGTTTGTAAAAGATTAGATACGATATAGTTGTCTTAACCTTTTATGTATTTGTTTTCTTTTATTAAAATGCGTTGGTTTGTTTGGAGGCACTTTATGTGTTTGGAGACACTAAGGGGGAAAGGAGAATATAATAACGAGAGGAGGGAAACGAAGTTCTAGCATATTTCTAAGTGTTATATTTAAAATCTTAAAATGCTTGTCACTGGGTAGCCAAAATTATGGCACCACTTTTGGGGAGAAAAGTTGCTCTTTTGTGTTGGAGCCAGTTGCGCTTGCATTGTTTCCTTTCTGCCCAGGCTCCGCTTCTGACGTCATGATGACGAAAATGACATCAGAATGAAGTTTGATAAAAAGTAATAACTTGGGATTCTCATCATCACTCTCCAAGTTTCTGCCAAGAGAGTTGCCTGGATCTGTGTGCAACTGCCTCACGAGTGAAGAAGAATTGTGTTTGTGCTTAAAGGTCGAGTAGCAAGCCTGTTGTGGTTTAGCAACTCCCTAGTGAAGTTGATGTGCAGAGTATATTGAAGATTTCTGACGAACTAAGAAACTGTGAACTGTTTCCATCTGGGTTATCAAGCAGTGGAAGTGATCTGAAAGAAGGGCAGAAACGCGCTTACCTGGGGTCGCACTGAGAAGCTTCATCAAAGGGGAAACAATGAGTTGTATTAAGTTGTATTGAGTTTGCTGGATCTGGGTTTTATTGAATGTTTAATCAAGTGGAATTAAGTGTTTAATCAGATTGAAATTTGCTAGCTTGTATTTGGGCATTTACAGGGGGATAAAAGGGAATAATTGATAATAGGGAATTGAACTTAAAGTGTCTCCAAACTGGTTTCTTTTGGTGAATCGTTTGTGGTATTGTGTTTTGATTAAGTTGATATTAATAAAGAAAACCGAGAAAATACCTTTTGAGATTGTTTGCTTGAAAGGAAAAGACAAATTTTATAACCTGCGTTGTTAACAGAGATTTGATCAAAAAAGGGATCCGGCCAAATATAAATAAGATTGTGCACAGGTGAGTGAAACTATTTCTTATTGAATTAAGTTTTAAATTAAAGCACTCCCACGTCACAAAATATTAAATTGATTTTTCAGTTCGTCGAACGATAGCTATAATCAAAGCCTTTGAGAGTCATACAAGCATTTCAGAATCATTAAGTGAAATGTTTTCCGAAATTAATCACTTATTAATGAAACAATAACTCTAAATGAAAAAGAAATACCAATAACAATTTTTCTGGGGGAAGACATGAAATTTTTATTGCAGGTCATGGGTTTAATGGCGTCAACATCTAATAACAGTTGTATATATTGCGACATTCATAAAAATGACCGGTACTAATTAGCATAAAAATATTAAAACATTAAAAAATAATGCAAAATGTAATTGTGCTTATAGGTGGAATTATCAATTAACTGTCAATAATCTGAAGTCAAATGAGATGAAACGAACCTTTCAAAATGTAAAAGAAAATGCTAATAACCTGGTTAAAGGACGCATTAGGTCACCTTTAATCGAAATTCAGCCAGATAACATTGTGTGATGTCTTGCATGCTCATTTGGAAAATTTGATAAATATGAAGATTACACTGAAAAAATTTAGTAACTAATGTTTAACCTTCATTACATTGTCTAATAGACAATTTAATAGAAATGGATGAACGGAAAGGGCATGCCAGAGAAAATGCTGCTTGCTGTGCAAGAACAGGCCCGCCAACGAGGACAGGGGTGCCGTCGAGGGGTGCCCGCAATTCGCGGATATATATGCCCACTTTAGGGCCGTCCCACACGGTTTCGACGCTCAGCAATCGGCCGGTGATGGGGCTGCTACGCAGCTGCTCGCCGGCCAGGTTCGACAAGGTGGTGAAGCAACTGATCAGCATGTCAGACGACGTGCGGCAGTTGCCGTCTGGGCATGTCGGGAAAAGCATGATGATGTAAGTTCCTTAAATCCAATATTTTTTTTTTTATGCACCATAGATAGAAAACCCCTCTTTTATTTAGGACTTACCCAACATCAAGACCAGATACAGCAACATCAAGATTCCTTTGCGACTAAAATGGATGAATCCATTAGTCGATTAACTAACATCGTCTCGGGATTGGCCTCTACTGTGCTATTATCATCCCTATCATGCCACCTGTTGCACGAGGACGCGGCCGCGGAGGAGTACCCGCCGGTGTGCAGGCGCCTCCACACACAAATAGAGTTATTGAGAACTGTAAGGACATTTATTAATAAGTCTTAATCTCAATTTTATTATTTGAAAAGTAAATCAGCTTGTTTTCTGTTCATTCTTTATTTTAGTTGTTTTTGTGGGTGGCCACTTAAAGTATCAAAGTGCCCAAAATATTGATTTGTGAGTCTGTGTGGTGAACACATGTAACTGTCCCCTGTCTGTAATCAGTTGATGTAGTATGAACCAACCCAGCACGCTTATAG
This sequence comes from Pachymerium ferrugineum, assembly GCA_034686365.1. Taxonomy (NCBI): domain Eukaryota; kingdom Metazoa; phylum Arthropoda; class Chilopoda; order Geophilomorpha; family Geophilidae; genus Pachymerium; species Pachymerium ferrugineum. The sequence goes on along the minus strand of JAQGAS010001015.1, from coordinate 22,786 downwards.
GCATTTGACATGCATTTGCTATATGCACTTGCTGACATATCATGCCCACTTTTTGTCAAAAAAAGGTGCTCAACAAGTTCACTAGCAGGATTGAACCTAAACACCTTTACGTATGTATCAATCCGCTCCTTTAACACATTGCGCAAAATAACATAAGCAGGTCCGAGGCAGTTTTTCACATTGGACACTAACACAGTCCAATCCCCATTTGCATGTTGCCTAGCATGGGCTCTTCAAGAGTCATCATTCCAATGTTCCCGGACCTGGCAGCACTTGCCATTATTGCTTCAGTAACGAGAACATCTCTAACATGGCTTCTAAGTCTTGGTGACAAAACCCTTCCCAAAGGGACCTCCAAGCAGTGATGGACATCAGTGTGACCCCCCGCCGAGACTAACCTTGGAGGAGTACAATGCTAAGTACCCCTCCCCAAATTCCAATAAAAAGGGTAAAAATAAGAAAAAGGATCGAGTCCGTTTTGGTCCCGATGATCCTTTGATTTTTAGTGGGAAGTATCCCCCACATGAGAGCGTGTGGGAGGATATTACCATCGATTACAACATAAGAACTAGGTCTGTCCGTAACCTGGAAGACCTATTGAATGTTGGTCAACAGGCTGTCATTTCCTCTAGGGAATGGCAGGCCAAGTATGAGCGCACGAGTAAAGAGCACAAAGCATGTTTTAGCATCATCATGTTTTATCATGTTTTAGCTGTTCAATTTATTGGGGGTGGGGTTTGAGGCTAAATGTGTTCCAAACTTACAGAACTTGCAAGGAGGATTAAGGGAGAAGGGAAAAGTAGACGTAAACCACCTCAATAGCATGAGTTTGACTAGTTTTGTTTAGAGAATGAAGTTTGAAGAGAGGGGATATAATTGAAATACATAATTTGTCATTTCACTTTTATTTTACAGTAGAAATTTTCGGGTGTAGTTGGTGAAGTGTGGGACACAGATATTTTTCTAGTTTTTCGTGCAAGTAATATTGGGTTTATAGTTATATCGCCTGAAGCCATTTCTCATGAGAAATGGCGACGTGAAATTTTTCTTCGAAATGTGGGTGGGCCAAAGGGCTAAGTGTTTTTTTCCGTATGTAACCTTGCAATATAACCTCACTTCTAATAAAGCAACAGTTGAGTTCAGACGTGCCTAGTTTGCCTCTCTGACCACAACAATCCACACACTCTGACAGGTTATGGACCCAATTTTGGAAAGTGCACACGAGAATCATCCAGGGTATAGGTCTTTTTTAAGAAGGAACAGAATGTACTCTCACCAAACAGTCTTTTTCCACAACATACATATCGTTTCGTCTTGCTTCGTGTTCAAGGAGACGACGATTCTTGTTGTGATTGAACTGACTGTATTCTTAGCGGAGTTGTTAGGCGTGCTTTGTGGTCTCGCCGTAGAGTATGTACGTGTGCGTTCGTGCGTGTGTCCTGTAGTCGTGAGTATAGGCGTTTAATATCGGTAAAGAGGGTGGCAGCTTAAGTTGGATAAGGGCGGATTTAACCGAATGTCCTTTTTGTAGTGTTATTGTGACATATCTTGGATTGTAGTGGAGAACCTGCTAATATTCTAATCGCGTTATAAATTATTATTACTAACGCTGTTACGGTATCCACTCCGTTACACGTGGCGTCGTGAACAGGATATTAATAGTAATATTATATTCTGTTGTGTGTGGAAATGGCAACGCCTTCCACACGGTCCAATAAGACTCGTAGGAGTCAGGAAAGTTTAAATGTTGATGAGTTTAATGATTCTGGGGGTGAGAATCCTCCCTCCCCCTCGACATCCGGTCAAGACAACGGGGTCAGAGGTGGTGCACCCTCCCCGTCTCTGGACAATGGGTCGAACACACGAAAGAATGTGGGCGACTCTGACCAGGCGTTCTGTCCCGCCTGCAAAACAGCGCAAGATATCGTTGACCCACCACCGCCATCATCAACTTCCGGGTCCCACCCCAGCTTTGCCAATCCCTCACTCCATCCTTTTCGTCCAGTAAGCCTCACAAACAGGGAGGCTACAAATGAGCCGTTCCAAATGCTGCCAGCCAACTTACAGAACTTCAAGCTCCATAGAAAGTTGGGCTAGAAACAGTTGGTAAAGAAGAAAGAAATATTATTAGGACCTCTCATCGCCAGGCATAAACATATTATTTTCATACTCAAATCTTTTTAATAGACGATAAATGACGGATAGGAAAAGAAAAATCATCTACATGGATGAGTATAGCAGCAAACAACGACGACAAAAGAATGTAGACCGAGATAGACGCGAAGTCAACGGTAAAATAAATTCAAATACGAACTTTTTACAATGGAAAAACCCACATGGTTTTATGGAGATAGCCCGTATCACAACTGTGACTTAACGGCATACATTTCGAGACGATCACCTTACGTGGACATACCTTATTCTAAACAACTATTATTTATTATAGGGTCAAGAAATCGGCGGTCTTACAACGAGAACCAAGAACCACGAATGGCTGAAGGCGGATTTGTAAATAGACGACACGAGTTGTCGCCACCGCGATATAAGCGAAGCCAAGTTATACAGAAACCGGTAGACCACACGATTGACTCTGGCCCATATGCAGACAAATTCGACATTAGGTATCTACCGAACGACGACATATTTCAGACGGTCATACATATCAAACTCTGGAAACACGCCACCAGCCAAGGCGGTGCAAACTGGCAACAGTTTCGCGAGGCAGACTTTCAGCTTGATAGAGAACGACGGGAACACATTAATAGACGCGCTTACGAAGAACCGAATAGACGAGCAACGTATACAGTGGATAGATTCAGACAAATGGAGGAACTCGCTTATGAGATGCTCAAGATTGCTAAATTATACCACAAACAGCGAGAGCCAACCACTGAGATGCTGGGATATAAACAAGTGTTAGTAGACATTTTTACGGATTTTTTGACGAACGACGGAACAATATTAGACCGATACAGAACAGGAATAATGTTCAATGCTATGTACACGGTGCGTCACTTGCACGGCAGGAATGCTCAAAGGGCAATAGAAGCAGTATACGGGAAAACCACACATGACGTCGAATGCGCATACAACAAAATTATAAAAGTGGTATACCTAACCCGTTTGAATTGTACAACGGCCCATCACCTATACAACCTTTTTCGGTAACAATCGCCAACCCGCAAGAAGAGGATTGGGATAATAAACCGGACGCAGAAGCATCACGGTCTTATGGAACACGAGACAATGCTCTTTCTGGGGTAGCAACAACAATTGGCTACTGCACAAGCAAGTCTTATTTCAAACAGTTAGAAATAAATACACATCACAGTTGCATCAGATCAGGCTTGAAAAACGTACAAAGGTTCAGCGTGTTAGACACTTAAACTTACTCCTCAAAAACAAGGTGCAGTTGGAAATCTGCGTCGTGCCTATTCATTAAAATCAAAATCTCTGAAACGAAGCAGGACTAAACTAAAGGCTCTTACTATTGAAATAAAAGAAATACACAGAAAATGGCCATAAGCGAGGAGACTGCATTAGATACGTTGCTAATATAGCGGCCAGAAGTTTACTACCAAACAATGGATGCGATCACTTATTGGCTGTTAAGTATGCCGAAGCCTTTCCAGGTGAAATCGAACTTGATTGCCAAAATTTAACAAAAACGGAGCCTGGCCACCACATGTTCTCTGAACAACGAAAAAAAGAATGCATTGAATTAGAGTCGCTACACAACGTTATAAAAAATATTTATCTCAGGCCACATCGAAGCTTAACGCTAAGCGGCATGTTCAGCCATCTGCTACATGCCTTTTTAAAAGAAGCATTAATGAAGTAAGTTTTAAATTCTTTCACTGCATGGTTTTCTCTTTAGACCATCGTCTTTCAACCACTACAAGCAATTTGATGATTGTCTGCCAGAGCACCCACCAAAAGCATTTACTAATCCGGTGTTTTACAATGGAAGCAACGTACAAAACAACAAAATATGCATTACCTCTGTCACTATATGTGTCCAAGGTAACACAGCTTCTCACAATTGCCATCACTTTCTTTGTGTCTTTCTTGACCCCCAAACCATAACCAACGCGTCCCTTCGCCCCACAACTGGAGCACTAACCACTTCACACTCTAGGCTCACACCTAACCACGAAAACATGTCTTCCAAACCGAGGGAACCCCTGCCCGTTCGTACGGGTAAGTAAAACCCCTCTATTTTAATAGCCCACTCATCTCTACACAAACCTAAAGAGTTTCCTTCTCATTTTCAGTGGTGATCATTCCCCCTAATTAGGAGGATGTAGACACCAGAGAAGCCGAGAACAGGCGTCTCAAAAAGCGCCTGGAGAGTGCACGACGCGTAATGCGGGGCATGTGGCACCGCATTCGGTCGGCCGAGCAACTTGCTGAGTACCGACTCTGTATATGTGTCACAAGATTTATCAGAGAAAGTTGATCATGCTAGCCATGATCATGACTACACAAATCCAAACTTTGTTCCCACATGTACCATTTGCAAGCAATTAGTAGTTAATACGTAATGTTAAATTCAGAAAAATTGAATGCATTAATTATGGGCACTGTTAATCAATGTTGTGATTTGTGGAGGGAAGCTACGCGAATTCGAATTTCTGCATTCACAGCCAACTCTGTCCCCAAAAGAGCTATAATGATTGTAAGGGAGTTACAAAAAAAGAAGATATAGTTGAATTGTTGCTGAAATTCAATATGGATCGACATGCGAGTGATGAAGAACGTGAGGACGAAGAACGTGGCGGCCTCAACAGGGACGAACGAACAACACATTACGATACGACACGACGCAGATACATCACGTAACATTCGACCATTTATGGGAACAAATGATAAAAACGTAAATTATTTAATTGGTTTATTTTGCGAAAAGAAAAACCTCTCTAGAGGAGGGAATACATGAAATAGCTGGAGTGGATCAATAATAGTTCTAAAAATGCTTCAAGGCCATGGGATAAAAATGTAATAAACACTAACGTTGTTTATATCACTCTTTAATTCGCACAAACGGGATGGAAAACTCCCCTGCCGAACTCCCGTAAATGTGCGAGAGTTTTGCTGGCAATGGGGCAAATAAACTATGAAAGTTTTTTTGTTGACAAACTTGTAATTTCACTTTGCAAATAAAGAATGTTTCGGCCGAAACCATAAAAATTGAAGGTAATATCAATTTTTTTTAAAAAGTTTCACTTTTGTATTTTAATGGCTTTCTTCACACATTTTTAACACACAATATTTATTTAATGAGTTGGACCCAAACACAATAGGTCAGCGAAAAAAATTTATCGCAGTGAAAATCGAATATGATTACCTAGACGAGAAACTCACCGGAATTAAAAATTGATTATTTGAAGCTAGAAGAAAAATTTATCGCAATAGGTCAGCGAAATGTCGATGGCTTAGTCAACGAGGCAAAAATAGTCCCACACTATGATGAAAATCAAAGTGACGACAAAGGAATTCTCCGACATGCACAAGCAATACCTTTGGAGAATTATGCAGATGTATGAGAGTAGTTGATACGCTACGATTGCAAAATACACCGCACAGCGATCGAAAGTTACATTTGCTTGAAGACCAAATTTTAATTTACTTCTGTTATTATAGTAATACATTTCTCCAATACCCTGACAGGGTATTAAATGAGCTTACAGGTCATGTAAGAGACCTATTAACTGAAGATATCGTCCCTAATTTCTATAAATTGATTCCCAGTTATAGAATAGATATCTTACAGATCATTATAACACTAACTTGCTTTGCATATCAAAATTGTATCTCTCTAAAAGATACATTACAGTGTGTAATTTACAAGGTGGTTCCCAATTCACTTATTTGCATCCACTAGTGTTTGGAGCTATGTTTGGTCAAAAGTGCTTCATTCATGATCTGCCTCCTCTTCCTTGTAACCACATGCAAATGAAACTGAATGAGGTAATTATTATTTTTTCCGTGTAATTTATGACTTAGGTTTTCTTTTAGTTACAGGAAATATCATCTATTGAGAAATTCAACAATTTTGCCATGAACAAAGGAACTTGATAGGTGATAATAAGCGTGGTATTTTTAAAATTCCAGAACTAGACAAATACTGGCTTAGTGCATCAACTTTTTGTGACATAAATGCAACAACCTGAAATTTCTCCAAGGAAAAAGAGAAGAGGAGGAGAATTTGGGTGTGGAGCTTGATGCACTCCGCCAGCAAGCTAACGACCTTGACGATTTAATAATTTAAATTATTTTATTGGTTTATTTTGCGAAAAGAAAAACCTCTCTAGAGGAGGGAATACATGAAATAGCTGGAGTGGTTCAATGATAGTTCTAAAAATGTTTCAAGGCCATGGGATAAAAATGCAATAAACACTAACGTTGTTTATATCCCTCTTTAATTCGCACAAACGAGATGGAGAAACATTTGCGAGCCAATCAAATACATTGGCGTAGATGGGCCCTTGTATGATAATGAGGAAAGAAAGGTTTACATCGCCTTGTTTACCTGTTCAGCAATTAGAGCAATCCATCATGAATTGATCACAGAGTTGAGTACACCATGTTTTTTGATGGCACTAAAAAGATTCTGTGCAAGAAGAGGTGTGCCATGGATAATATATTCAGACAATGCCAAAACGTAGAAAAGAATGGAAAAAGAATTGATGTTCTTAAACCAACTACTTGAAGATGAAAATCTTCATGGGTCATTCTCGTACTAACGTACGTGAGTCGAGTGCCGACGTTGTAAAGGACGACGAGAAACAGCAAGATGCGAGGTATTGTTAAATTAATTTAAAAAGTCACCAGAGGGTGGAGGCGCTCTGCGCCGACGGGTCAAGGAAAAATGTCCCCATGGGGCTTACGCTCCAACGCACTCTTAAGATCGGCAGGCGTCAGAAGACGTACACCTGCCGCGTGCGATTGAACATTATGGCACCGGCCCCTCAAGTCGTGGTTCCACAAATTGGAGCCGGACCAATCGTCGGGGAACCGCGGATAATCCGGTTCCCTTAATCAGGGAAGATTGAGGTTTTTTTATTTTGCTTTTTGTATATTTTCCATTAAAAAAATAAAACGCCCCCACAACACTATTTGCTGTGCCCATCATTCTCTTAGCGAGGTCTGTGTGTGTGGTGGAATACTTTCAAGTATACGGTGCAAGAAAAAGTGTTACTCAGAAAATGGCATCATTTATTCAGCAAGATATGCGAGTTAGAAAAAAGATACAACAGAGAGATGATGAACGACGAGCAATTTTTCTGGAGTCAAAAGGTAAGGTCAAATAAATTTGTACTCGATTTTGATTTAGATAAACACACAAGTTATAGATAGTTTTGTTTTTTACACAAAAAATAGCTATCATTTTATCTTTTTTTTTTTTTTTTTTAAATATGAATAGACCAACAACAACAACAGAAAACGAGTAGCATATATGTTGCAAATTTAAATCAGGGAATATACTATACAGAATTATTTGACTTGTTTAAAAAATTTGGTTATATTTTACTTGTGCACATCTCCCTTTACATCCCGAAACCTAATAATAAAACATGTTTCGGGTTTGTTAATTTTTTATCATACGAATCTGCAGAAAATGCAGTTATTGTATGGATGGAAAATTTGTAGATGGTAATAGTTTAATAGTAAAATTGCAAAATTTAACCAATGAGCAAAATTCAAGAATGGAGGTATGGTATCCAGGCGCGAAATGGCATCGCGGGGGCTACAATGGCCGCCCCTCTTCAACCAGCAACAGGGAGTTTGGTGACAAATTTCAAACTAATGCTCGTTGGACATGATAGTTGTGCTCATTCTTACTCTTGAAATCATGCCCCCACGAGAACGTGGGGCACGTGGAGGTGGACGCGGACGGCAAGGAGGAGGCGGTCAGCTGGTCCGCCGGCGGCCGGGGCAACTGGAGCCGCACACTTCAAGAAGATTACACACAATTGTAAGTAAAAATGTTATTTACTATTTCTTTAGAATAACCACTTTTTTTTTCAGTAACTTTCTATGGAGGTTATTTAGATCTCAATAATCCGCAAAACCTTCCAATGAAAGTTCATGGCTAACTGCGGCCACCCAGCTGATAACCCCACCTGCCCTGTATACCTCGACCGAGTGGAGGCCTATCGGGCGCAGGTGGACTATCACATACAACCTAAAGTGCCTCCAGATTAACGCTGGCAGGGGGAGGCTGGCAACCTCCCTCGCCCGAGACATCATGTCCCGGGAAGGCTTCGACCACGTGTTCCTACAGGAACATTGACGAGGCTGACCTGGGGGGCAAATGTCAACAGGTGGGTTGGACCGACTCTGGCAAAGCCTTGCTGTGGTCAACAATCCCGGCCTCACCGTGACAACGGTCCCCGCGTCTCGCAATCCGGGGGAAGGTGACCGCGAACGTCCGCCACAACTACCTTGTTTAATGCCGCCGCCGCGTGTGAAAATCATGCCCTCGCACGAGCCGTGCGGTCTTTGCATGGCCAGTGGAGGCATGCATCCACATGGCAATCTATCCGGGAGGAAAACTCCTTCGCACCAATCAATCAGGATATCACTCCCCGATCCAACCAGAACCGGTCACCAATCCGCGGTTTATTGCCATCGCGATATCCCTCTTTTTGAAGCGAAAGCAGAAAATTGCCACGCATTTTTGAATGCAGTGAAGGCCGGTCTCTGCGAGGGCACTTAACGTCATGGACAGAATTTTTAACAAATTCTTCAACAAAAGCACCAACTTTATACACAGTATTGAAGGCAGCTTCAACCAAAAAAATTCGGAACAGCTCAAAGATTTTTCTAGAGACTACAGTGAACACACGAAAATTAGAGTGTACAGTCGCAGTGTGGTTGCTAAAAGTTTACTTGAAAATGGAAGAAGTTATCCATGAAGCTGCTTGGGCTCCACATTTTCTTTTGCTGGAGGCCCGAAGAGGAAAACACCGAGTCATTGCCTTCAGGAAAATTTTCATAGGCAATTCAATTACCTTGCACCACCTCTTACGCAGCCATAGACATTAGCTAGTAATGCAATAATGGGTGCCCCGCGACACTGGTGGAAAACTGTCGTGGATACCTTCAACACCTTGGCCCACAGGATCGCTTCGTACGATCCCTAGCCCTTTTGTTACTTCTTGCCTTTATAATGTATGACCAAATGTAAATATAATGTAAATAAAACACTGCACGGATCTAATCCTGGTTGGGCTGGGACGATTCCCAGCTCATTGGACCACGATCTCGAGTAACCATTTTGAACGTTTGGCTAGTTCGGCGCCTTTCATGTACTTAGGAGAGGCGCCGTACAATAACAAACAAATGATGGACCAGGGCCTGGAGATATACTTATTTCACATTCCATCATATCTGTCGGACTTCAGAGTCTATCCACATAAATAAAATAAATTCGGTCGGTTTATTACCTTAGCAAACCATAATGACCAAAAAGCTTTATGAAGCATCTACTCGGCATCCGTGCATAATTCAGGCTCGATTCTTGTTCAAAGGTTTCATCCGGTATGTTTACAAAAATCAGTTGTGGTATTGAAAAAATTTTAAAACAAAATTAAGGATGCCTACTTGCTTTGTAAAGTATATACTCGGTCGGTTATCCCCTTAGCAAACCATAGTGACCTAAATTGCTTCATAAAGCATATTCGGCATCCTTGAAACCATTGTTCATTAAAATATTTAAGGAGAATCGAGTAAATCAATCAGGTTGGTTTACGGTTTCTTATCTGATAAACTGAGCCCACCCACGGTGGTAGAATACCACCGTGGCCCCACCCAAATGGCGAGAACAAAGAACAAATAACGGGCGGCCAACGTAACTTTGTTTCCACTACGAAAAAAACTTCGACCTTTTCCAAAATAAAATTAAGACTTTAAACTGGTTAACTACTTTCTGTACTTATATAAATCTAATTTTAAAATTTAAACGTAAAACCACGCCTTTGTATGTTCGTAAAAAAAGGCGAGAACAAAGGAATTTTTGAATCCAGGCAAGATAGCTTTGAAACTTCTAAAATGTCCCCAAAAATGTGAAACATACCTTCGCAATTACTTTTAGCACGGTTTTAAGAATCCAACGAACAATTTAAAATTTTCTTATCCGATAAACTGAGCCCACCCACGGAGGTAGAATACCACCGTGGCCCCACCCAAATGGCGAGAACAAAAAACGAGCGGCCAACGTAACCAAGTTTCCACTACGAAAAAAAACTTCTAGACTCTTTCCAAAATAAAATTAAAACTTTTAAGCTGGTTAACTACTTTCTGTACTTATATAAATCTAATTTTAAAATTTAAACGTAAAACCACGCCTTTGTATGTTCGTGAAAAAGGCGAGAACAAAGGAATTTTTGAGTCTAGGCAAGAGAGCTTTGGAACTTCTAAAATGTCCCCAAAAATGTGAAACATACCTTCGCTATTACTTTTAGCACGGTTTTAAGAATCCATTAAAAAGAACAATTACGTATTCTAAACGCACAATACAAGCCAACGAGACCTAAACGTGGTGTGAAAGGAAGATGGAGGTAGCCGACTGCTGTGGCTGTGGGAGGAGATTAGTCTGCGTAGCTGCACTCTCGCCACCAGAGGGTTTTGCACGCACGGTTGAGGTTGAGGGAGCCACGCAACGTGACGTCAAGGTCGCTCTCATTCACTTAGAAGGGGGGTCCACTGACGAAGCTGTGCTTGGGTCGTGAAGTGAAAATAAAAGTGATTTTGATATTTTTTTTTGAATTTAAAAATTTATTTTAACTATTATTCTGATAATTAAAATTTTTCTATATTTTTTTTTAAACAAATTTTTAAAAAATTTAATTTTCCAAACTAACTTATAACAATTTTTTAAGACAAAGATGTGTTGTTTTATGTTTTGTGTTACACGTTATCCCTTATATATTTTTTTTTATTTAACTCAATTTTTTTGATATTTATTTAAAATATACAAAATTTTAATAAATTTTAATTTACAAAATTAAGTAACAATAATTTTTTAGAGATTTTTTTACTTTGTACCTAAACACTTTTTGAACAATTTGAAGGAGCTGGGATTGCCATATCTAAAGAGGAATTGCAAACAAAAATATCACGACAGAAGTGCATAAGTTGGTCGTGATTTTTTAAGCGTCATCTGTAAGAGAGGAACTAGTTTCCTGCTCCTTTACAGGGAGAGTATCCAATGCTGTACTAGGAGAGGTCAAGGCTATGTTTAACACAAGAAAGGTGGCTGTTGTTAGAGGTAAAACTGATTATATCTGTTATCTTTCTTATTACTTATATATATTATGTTCTTTCAGCATATGCAGGTTGTGTTATGTCGATACAGATTCAATAATTTTTCATTATAAATTTGGTGAACTTCTTCAAGAGACATCAAGCTGTTTGCAACCAACATAAAATGACAACGAGCAGGCATAACATCTGATGTTATTAGTGTAATTCATGTTTCCAACATCTATAAGAGGATATAAGCAATAATGTTTTGTAGTTTTTTTAATTTAATAAAAGGTTAATTTTAATTTATTTGCCAGAATTGAAGGATGTTCCTGCAACACACATATGGAACTACGAAGAAACTAACTTATCTGATGATCCAGCGTGTAATTTGTAAAAGAGGGAGCAAATATCCGGAAAGAATAATTAATGCTTCAAAATCAGCAATCTCACTTATGTTCTGTGGAAATGTAAATGGAGATTTGATGCCACCCTATGTTGTATATAAAGCAAGTCACCTTTATGACACTTCGACTCAAGATGGACCAGTTGCGACGAGATACAACAGATCAAAATATGGCTGGTTTGATTCATTCTGTTTTGAAGATTGGTTCAACAGTCTTGTCTTACCAATTCTAAAAAAATTAGATGGCCACAAAATCCTGATTGGTGACAACTTGTCTTCACACATTAGTTCAGGGTTTGAATGCTTGCAATGACAACAATATAACTTTCATTTGTTTACCACCAAACTCGACACATTTATGTCAGCCCCTTGATGTGGCATTTTTTGCCCCAATGAAGCGAGCTTGGAGAAAAATTTTAACAGAACATAAAATGACAAAAAACGGTCAAAAATCCTCGTCATTAGACAAAAGTAAATTTCCCTGTCTGCTAAGAAAATTGATGGAAGAACTCAATACGACCAAGTCAACTAATCTGCAGTCTGGAGTCAGAAAAACAGGAATTTTTCCTTCTAATGGCATATTCCTACATATTCAGTTTAGTGGATAAGTAAGGTTAGTTTTTTGGACAATTATAACGACTTTATAGAGGACAAGACTTTCAATAAAACTCGTATCCATTTTCAAATAACAGAATTATAGCTTCATTATAAAACTTATTATATTGCAAGTCAAAACCGTGAACACTGCACAGACCATATACATGCATGGTTTTGAACACTGCACAGCTAAATGATGGTGGCCTGCGAAGCTTAGTGCGCAAAATCATTGTCCGCTTCTTCCTAATATCTGCCCATTCGGTAAAATATACAGATATTTGTGTTGTTTTTTTGGCTACAATAAATGGTTAAGGCAGTTAGCCGTGAAGTATTAAAGATCGCGCTAGATCTAGCGCGACCTCAAACAACTGGAACTTCAGAAGGGACAAAAAGATACGATCATTTACAGTAAGAATGTAATGCCTGATGAACTGGTAACAAAGTTGATTGAAATTGAAGATGAATTTGAATTAAATATTTTTTCTCTTATTATATGGTTCAATTTGAAGGAGCTGGGATTGCCATATCTAAGGAGGAATTGCAAAAAAAAAAAATATCATGACAGAAGTGCGTGAGTTGGTCGTGACTTTTTAAGCGTCATCTGTAAGAGAGAGGAACTTTAGCTTCCTGCTCCCTTACAGGGAGAGCATCCAATGCTGTACCAGGAGATGTCAAGGCTATGTTTGACACAAGAAAGGTGGCTGCTTTTAGAGGTAAAACTGATTATATCTGATAGTTAACTTTCTTATTATTTATATATATTATATTCTTTGAGCATATGCCCACAAAATTTTTCTTGAAGTTTCGGATCGTGAAGTGAATGCAGCCATTACAGAGAAATTAAACAATGAGCAAAAAGCACTGAAGAGGGAAAAAGAACGAGAAAAACCGGCCACCGATGAATCATAAAGATAATTTTTGACTACCAAATAAATGTAAACAACAAAAAACTAATGATAAAATGCCTCTTTGATTTCTAATCACAGCAGTATTGTAGAATGTAGGATAATATCCATAAAAACTATTAAATAAGATCTTACAGTTACTATTGTTAAATAAACTATGGTTACTACAGTTTCATACACTATAGTAACTATAATTTTAGATCCTATATTTACTGTAGAAAAAAGTGTTTCAAAATAATATACGATCCTATACGTAATATGCCATAGGATCGTATATTATTTACTACAGAATTTTCTATACAGAGTAGTACTGTAACTATTGACATTTTCCCTAGGGGAATTTCGCACTTAAGCAGTTAGACATTTAGTTTGTATGATTTCTTCTGGAAAATCTTTATTCGTGTAGGGAACTAGAAATAAAAGGATAATTTGTCATTGATGTACAAGTACATATTATTATTTGATTTCGACAAATACCAAACAAATCAATTATTATAAAACATCTTAGTCAGAGTCGTTCCATCTTGGCCTTTTTAACCGCGAACAGGCTTCCACTAACAACATCCACTCGGGTGATTTCCGTTTTGATTTTTGATTGTACGTAGGTACATTAATGCCATCAATTGGCTGTTTGACAATAATTTTAGTGTGCAGACTTCAAGCAATCTAGCTGCGGCTTCATCTCTCAAACCACGTCCATTCCACGTAATGACAAAACTTGTTGCCTTAAAGTTTTCACCCTTAGCGAGGAGACGTAGTATTAAACTTTTCATTTCGTTTTCATCAAATTCGCTAATTTTTTTCAAAATTTCTGTATAGTTACGTATGACAAAGTTGATTATCGTATCATTTTCGGTTTGCAAATCCAACTTGATCCGTATCTTCCACAAGCCGATGAAGTTTTCAGCCGTTAATAATTTAGTTGCAGTATTCCATATTTTCATCAATAGATTCCTAATTTGCATCAAGTGGCATGTGGACAACAACTCTACTAGCAAATCGAAATCGTTTTTTGAGAAATCGTGTTGCATTGTTTGACCAGTGTATAAATATTCTACGATGATTTCCATTGTTTTTCGGTCTAATTCAAACGTTGCAACTCCCGATGCTTCTTCTGTCATCTTGGTTGTGAACATCACTTCGAAATAGCTGCATGACGCGATTAAAACAATTCTGTGCGCGTAGACGGATCCGTTCTTGCATTTCAATTCAACGTCAGTTCCCGTCAGAGTTTTTCGCAAATTTTCCAGCGACGCAGACAGTTGTTTGCAATGGATAGCTACACACTTATCCATTGTAATTCTCAATTCAGCCCAATCCGAATTCAATTTCAAGTCTATAATTCACAACCACGACGAAGAGCTGTTGTTGTTTCTGTTTAGAAATAAAGGCCACCCCTTTTATACCCACGTGTACAACAGGGGGTCTCACGTGATCCGTAGCCAATCAGGGAACGCGCCCTTGAAAGTCTACGGGGGTCCAAAACGTCAGAGTACCGTACGTAAGGGATTAACTATGCCCAGTTAATCCCATTACAATAGGCGTGGGAAAATATGCAAACATATTTTCCCTTTAATATTTAACAAGAATATAACGTTACCGTAATATTCCTGGCGCCGAGAGGAATTGGGCAACACCAAATTTATTGCCCACATGTGAATTCCAAAGAATACACATGTTCCCTAATTTAACCCTAACAGCCCTGTATTTATTGCCATCTGATAGTTAACTTTCTTATTACTTATATAATATTCTTTGTGCATATGCCCACAAAATTTTTCCTGAAGTTTCGGATCGTGAAGTGAATGCAGCATTACAGAGAAATTAAACAAGGAGCAAAAAGCACTGAAGAGGGAAAAAGAACGAGAAAAACCGGCCACCGATGAATGATAACGATAATTTTTGACTACCAAATAAATGTAAACAACAAAAAACTAATGATAAAATGCCTCTTTGATTTCTAATCACAGCAGTATTGTAGAATGTAGGATAATATCAATAAAAACTATTAAATAAGATCTTACAGTTACTATAGTTAAATAAATTATAGTTATTACAGTTTCATACACTATAGTAACTATAATTTTAGATCCTATAGTTACTGTAGTAAAAAGTGTTTCAAAATAATATACAATCCTATAGGTAATATACTATAGGATCGTATATTATTTACTACAGAATTTTCTATAGTACTGTAACTATTGACATTTTCCTTAGGGAAATTTCGCACTTAAGCAGTTAGACATTTAGTTAGTATGATTTCTTCTGGAAAATCTTTATTCGTGTAGGGAACTAGAAATAAAAGAATAATTTGTCATTGATGTACAAGTATATATTATTATTTGATTTCGACAAATACCAAACAAATCAATTATTACAAAACATCTTAGTCGGAGTCGTTCCATCTTGGCCTTTTTAACCGCGAACAGGCTTCCACTAACAACATCCACTCGGGTGATTTCCGTTTTAATTTTTGATTGTAGGTACTTATTGCCATCAATTGCATGTTTGACAATGATTTTATTGTGCAGAGTTGAAGCAATCTAGCTGCAGCATCATCTCTCAAACCACTTCCATTCCACATAATGACAAAACTTGTTGCCTTATAGATTTCACCCTTAGCGATGATACGTAGTATTAAACTCTTCATTTCGTTTTCATCGAATTCGCCAACTTTTTTCGAAATTTCTGTGAATTTACGTAGAACAAAGTTAACTAGCGTGTCGTTTTCAGTTTGCAAATCAAACTTAATCCGCATCTTCCATAACACGATGAAGTTTTCAGCCGTTAATAATTTCGTTGCAGTATTCCATATTTTCATCAGTAGATTCCTAATCTGCATCAAGTGGCATGTGGACATGAGCTCTACTAGCAAATCGAAATCATCCTTTGTGAAGTCGTGCTGCACTGTTTGACCAGTGTATAAATATTCGACGATGATTTCCATTGTTTTTCGGTCTAATTCAAACGTTGCAACTCCCGATGCTTCTTCTGTCATCTTAGTCGTAAACATCACTTCGAAATAGCTGCATGATGCGATTAAAACATTTCTGTGCGCGTAGACGGACCCGTTTTTGCATTTCAATTGAACATCAGTTCCTGTCTGAGTTTTTCGCAAACGTTCTAGCGATGAGGACAATTTTTTGCAATGGTTAGCTACACTCGTATCCATTGCAATTCTCAATTCACCCAATCCGAATTTACTCCCAAGAAAATAATTACTATGACGGCGGGGTGTTGTTATTTCATTTTGGATTTTCAGTTTTGAGTGTGTTCCATGGCAATAGGAAGTGCAGGTTTCTCGTGAGGTCATGCAGATGTTGCAGAAATTGGAATGGCACGTTTCGGGTGTGATCGTGCTGTTTGTACAGCTAACACCATCTAGTGGCTACATTGGGAATTGGTCACATACTAGACTGTTGCAGATTATTGAGTAATTATATTTCATAAACATTACCTTTCTAACCGTCATGAGAAAATGTTGAATCCTCAGTAAGACACTAGTATGAATTTTTTTTTAAAAAACTCCACAGTGTAAATATGATGAATGCGCCCCCTTCCTTCTGAGATTGGCAATGAGATTGTTGGTTTGTAATTTAAATATTTGTGAAAAAGAAAATCAAAATTTATAAATTAATTACTTAAATTTTTATGCATTCATGTTACATACAAAGTAAATAACGAAAGTTATATATTACCACCTGTACCTCAATGACAAATTATCATTTGATTTCTAGTTCCTTACACGAATTAAGATTTTCCAGTAGAAATCATACAAAAGAAATATCAAAATATACAAAAATTCTCATTTTCATAAACACAAACCTAAAGATCAACTTAAACACTGTATAGACAACAGAATTAGGTCCATAGGACTTACAACTCAAAAAAGGGTATTTAAGGCACACAACTTTGCCGTAAAAATATGTCGATACATGCAGTTAATGAATGGAGAATTTAAACTGACGCAATTTCCCCAAAAGAACTGTAATTACAGTGTTATCAGTACGGATACCTTAAATACAACACTCATTTGGAAATCTTTTATTTATTGAACTTCAACCTGAACACTATAGGCATGATCGTAAATAAAATTAATTTACTTTTAGTTTTTTAAAGTAGTTATATTTAAATTGCAACAGTTCCAATACCATACAAATTATCAATTACTCATTTCAAAATATCTTAGTTGCTCCATTTTGGCTTTTTTATCCGTGAACAGGCTTCCGTTAACAGCATCGACACGGGTGAATTCCGTTTTAATTTTTGAGTACTGTAAGTACATAATGATGTCAATTGGTTGTCTGACTCCGTAGCATGCAGAATTCAAGCAATCTAATTTCGGCTTCATTTCTCAAACCACTTTCATTCCACCTAATGACAAAATATGTTGCTGCAAAGATGTCACCCGTAGCGAGGATACGTAGTATTAAACTTCTCATTTCGTTTTCATCAAATTCACTAATTTTTTTCGAAATTTCTGAATAGTTACGTATAACAAAGTTGATTATCGTATCACTTTCGGTTTGCAAATCCAACTTAACCCGTATCTTCCATAACTCGATGAAGTTTTCAGCCGTTAATAATTTAGTTGCAGTATTCCATATTTTCATCAATAGATTCCTAATTTGCATCAAGTGGCATGTGGACAACAATTCTACTAGCAAATCGAAATCATTTTTTGAGAAATCGTGTTTCTCTGTTTGACCAGTGTATAAATATTCTACGATGATTTCCATTGTTTTTCGGTCGAATTCAAACGTTGCAACTCCCGATTCTTCTTCTGTCATCTTAGTTGTGAACATCGCTTCGAAATAGCTGCATGACGCGATTAAAACAATTCTGTGCGCGTAGACGGACCCGTTCTTGCATTTCAATTTAACGTCAGTTCTCGTCTGAGTTTTTCGCAAATTTTCCAGCGACGAAGACAGTTGTTCGCAATGGATAGCTACACACTTATCCATTTTAATTCTCAATTCACCCCAATCCGAATTCCCTTTCAAGTCTATAATTCACAACCACAACGAAGAGCTGTTGTTGTTTCTGTTTAGAAATAAAGGAGTGCATTAATTAGTGAGTGGATTTGTCAACTTGTTACAACTTACGCATTAAGTAACACGTTACTTCTTGTATGATTGTAGCCATGTTCTTAGGAAGAGAGCGCCAGCTAGTGGCGGTGAGTGATATGAACAATTTATAAACACTGAATAATTGTCAGACAAATTTTAACAAATATAAATGACAGATCCCAGTTCTTACTTAAGAACTTGTATTTCAATGTGATTTTATTAAAATTATTTTAAAAAAGTTATGCAGTAAAGACTAATGTTTTATGCAACGTTATTTGAATTCAATGACCTAATCTCCAAAAAAAAATTGTTTATGAACAACGTACATTTTCATTGTACAAATCAATAACAAACTGTTTCCCAAGTTTACAGAAAATACGCATTTGTACGGAAAGTTTAACTGGCCATTTTAATAAAAATTACACACTTTATAAGTCGCATGTAAAATACTCGTCCATAAAAACGTCACATACTAGACTGTTGCAGATTATTGAGTAATTTTATTTCATAAACTTTATCTTTCTAACCCCCATGAGAAAATGTTGAATCTCATTAAGAGACTAGTATGAATTTTTTTAAAAAAAACGCCACAGTGTAAATATGATGAATGCGCCCCCTTCCTTCTGAGATTGGCAA
Organism: Pachymerium ferrugineum; assembly: GCA_034686365.1. NCBI lineage: Eukaryota > Metazoa > Arthropoda > Chilopoda > Geophilomorpha > Geophilidae > Pachymerium > Pachymerium ferrugineum. Next base: position 3,923 of record JAQGAS010001015.1, on the reverse strand, counting down.
TCAGATAGTCGGTTTGTAATTTAAATATTTGTGAAAAAGAAAATCAAAATTTATAAATGAATTACTTAAATTTTTATGCATTCATATTACATACAAAGTAAATAACGAAAGTTATATATTACCACCTGTACCTCAATGACAAATTATCATTTGATTTCTAGTTCCCTACACGAATAAAGATTTTCCAATAGAAAGCATACAACAGAAATATCAAAATATACAAAAATTCTCATTTTCATAAACACAAACCTAAAGATAAACTTAAACACTGTATAGACAACAGAATTAGGTCCATAGGACTTACAACTCAAAAAAGTGTATTTATGGCACACAACTTTGCCGTAAAAATAATATGTCGATACATGCAGTTAATGAATGGAGAAGTTAAACTGACGCAATTTCCCCAAAAGAACTGTAATTACAGTGTTATCAGTACGGATACTTTAAATACAACACTCATTTGGAAATCTTTTATTTGTTGAACTTCAACCTGAACACTAAAGGCATGATCGTAAATAAAATTAATTTACTTTTAGTTTTTTAAAGTAGTTATATTTAAATTGCAACAGTTCCAATACAATACAAATTATCAATTACTCATTTCCAAATATCTTAGTTGCTCCATTTTGGCTTTTTTATCCGTGAACAGGCTTCCGTTAACAGCATCGACACGGGTGAATCCCGTTTTAATTTTTGATTACTGTAAGAACATAATGATATCAATTGGTTATCTGACAATGATTTTAGTGTGCAGAATTCAAGCAATCTAGCTGCGGCTTCATCTCTCAAACCACGTCCATTCCACGTAATGACAAAACTTGTTGCCTTAAAGTTTTCACCCTTAGCGAGGACACGTAGTATTAAACTTTTCATTTCGTTTTCATCAAATTCGCTAATTTTTTTCGAAATTTGTGTATAGTTACGTATGACAAAGTTGATTATCGTATCATTTTCGGTTTGCAAATCCAACTTGATCCGTATCTTCCATAACTCGATGAAGTTTTCAGCCGTTAATAATTTAGTTGCAGTATTCCATATTTTCATCAAAAGATTCCTAATTTGCATCAAGTGGCATGTGGACAACAATTCTACTAGCAAATCGAAATCATTTTTTGAGAAATCGTGTTTCTCTGTTTGACCAGTGTATAAATATTCTACGATGATTTCCATTGTTTTTCGGTCGAATTCAAACGTTGCAACTCCCGATTCTTCTTCTGTCATCTTAGTTGTGAACATCGCTTCGAAATAGCTGCATGACGCGATTAAAACAATTCTGTGCGCGTAGACGGACCCGTTCTTGCATTTCAATTCAACGTCAGTTCCCGTCTGAGTTTTTCGCAAATTTTCCAGCGACGAAGACAGTTGTACGCAATGGATAGCTACACACCTATCCATTTTAATTCTCAATTCACCCCAATCCGAATTCAATTTCAAGTCTATAATTCACAACCACGACGAAGAGCTGTTGTTGTTTCTGTTTAGAAATAAAGGAGTGCATTAGTGAGTGGATTTGTCAACTTGTTACAACTTACGTATTAAATTACACGTTACTTTTTGCATGATTGCAGCCATGTTCTTAGGAAGAGAGCGCCAGCTGGTGGCGGTGAGTGATATGAACAATTTATAAACACTGAATAATTCAGACAAATTTTAACAAATATAAATGACAGATCAAGTTCTTACTTCAGAACTTGTATTTCAATTTGATTTTTTTTAAATTATTTTAAAAAAGTTATGCAGAACGTCCATTTTTGCCATTTCATCAAGATCTTGTTTCAAGAAAACCATGTAGAGGCAGTGTCGTCATTTCATATTTTTTAGTACGGACATATTTATTTAGCAACGGGTCCTTGTTTTAGCTCCGGTGTTAGCTTTTTAGACGTGTATGATCGTATTTTAACTTACAGGCTTTCACAAAAAATATTAGCTCAGATATATATTGATGAAAATCTTGTAGATATCAATGTCAAATTTCATGTTTCCTTGTTAAAAGCATTAACAAAGATGCTGTTTATTCTGTCAGCCTCCTCAGGTAAAAAAAAAAGTGGCAGTGCAGTTCCGTAGCACTGGAAAATGCTACCACATATTTCCAGTAAAATTAACAACTAGTCAATACTAAGTAAAAATTCAAAAATCCCAGAAAGAGAAATCAGAAGGCAGAAAAAAAAAGTTTTTATACTATTTGCAAATGTGCGAGCATTAACGATTTTCTGTTGTGCACAGTTTATCAACACCATCTGTAGGCAAAAATTTATTAACAGCTAATGACAAAAAATACTTTATTTATACCAGAACATTTGTGTCTATTTTTTAATGCCAGTAACGATCACATTGGGAATTAGCAAGAACATTTCATAATTTTTTTCAAGTGTTTCAATTGTCACATTATTCGTCGGAACATTCTATTTCGCGTGTTCTTTGATCAATAAATTCTCTTATTTCATCAATCGTTTTTACAATATCTTTATAACCCTCACATTCAGCCGTTGGTTCTTGTTTATCCTCTATCAACTTCTTCAACCAAGGCAATTGCTGCTTACCGACATTTAACAACTTATACAATCGTTCTTTCCAGAAATTGGCAATATAAATCTCTACAGGTGTGGGCTTAAAAGAACAATCCGCGTATTGTTCGGGCATGGTCCAGTAATTTCGACATGCTGCATCGTCAGCATCTTTGGCGAGCAGCCATTTGTAAAATACTTCACAAAGCGCAATTCCAAAATTCAGGGCGACAGCGTCATAGATGTCTGCTTGTAACTGCAATAATTGCTGTTAAATATTGAACGAAAATTATAGCGATTTTGATTGTAATATTACTTGCTCTAATGGTGATTCTTTTGATTTCTTAGGTTTGACAACAGATCTCGGACCTGCAATATTTATTTTTCCCTTTTTATGTGATTTGTTTAGCTAAATAGCGTATATACCTTGCACAAAGATGACGCTCCAGCAAAAGTCAGCTGTTTCTTCAAGGGATGCTAATTAAATATAGATAATTCAGTTTAGATCTGACGTCACTGATTGCTTAGAAATTTTTAAAACCAGGCAGCGAAATTTTGCAATGCAACAGAACATTGCTTTAAACTTTTGTTCTTGATTAATAATATTATCTAGGATTGATCAGAAACTTAACTTTGTTAATTCTACTGAACCATGCTGTAAATTCTTTATCTTATACGTTCTTAGGGATAATCAATATTCTGTGATACTTTACCTTCTACAAAATGTTCGTGCAGTGAAATGTAACAGTAGTAGAAAAGATCTGGCCATTTTCTTTCTACCTATTAACAAACACACGTGAAACCGAAATCAAGTTCAAAAATGAAAAGAGTCATACACATATTAGAGGACATTCTGGATGAGTGCAAAAGGTGAGCCAAAACCTGAACCAAAATGTTTGCCCCTGAAAATAATAAATTTATTACAACCGCAGTTTTTGTGGTATTACTTAATTTTCTTTACACCTGCTGCTTTATCATACATTCAAACGTTTCTTTGCGGTTTAAAAGAAAATTAGGCCCGCAACCATATTTCAGAATCCGATCTAAAGCGGTTTTGCCTTCCTTCTTCTCTAATTGAATGAACCGCATTTTACCACATAAGAACCTAGAATCTCTATTATGGCCTCACTAATTTTAACTTAAATTCCCATGTGTGAAATTTAGAATTGGTGCAAAATTTTCATGTGTAAGGTTGAAGAATAGAATTTAAAATGTCATTGTACACGTGCTTGATATAATAATAGTAGTTCAGGTGTCTATACAGGAATTGTTAAAAAATAATATACAAATTCAATTATTTTTATTTTTATTTTTTTATAAATCTGTTACGCATACTGAGTTGTTTTGATTTTTCCATACATTCAAAATAAAACTATTACAAACAATATTTTTTAAATGAATCTATCAGCAGCATTAAGC
>JAQGAS010001014.1:0-27923 GCA_034686365.1 Pachymerium ferrugineum | reverse complement strand
TAAAAACGCAAAAAAGAATTCTAAAGAAGAAGAGAGAAATGTCTTTTCTTCTATACTACAATTGCTCAAACTAATGGAAAGTAACCAAAGTGTACACAAGACCTCTAGGGAGGAAATTTGAAAGTTTTTTCTTCTTCTTCTATCTTCGTTTCTTCAAAATGTAGGAATAAAGAATTGGGAAGGGAATTGAAAACGGAGGGAGACGATTGAAGAAATAGGATCTGTTAAAGACATTTACAATTCAATGAAAAATGGAGTATAATAGAAGAAAAATAAATAAATTCAAATTTTAAAGACTTTTTTTTTTGGCTTTTTTTTTAATGGTTAAGTCTACAGTTTTAATACTGCATCCTGGCATTTTAGTTGCATTAAAGTTTAATGCAAGAGCTTAATAATTTTTTTTATCTTAAAGGGACAATCAACAATTTTTCTAAATTATTTTTAAGTACTTTAATGTTAAAGTGCTGGTTTCGGTTGACAAATTTTGATTATTTATTAGTAAGATATGTAAATTTTCTATAACCAGAGGGACCTTTTTGTCTGGCCGAGCTTGGCCACCAATAGAAAATGAGAAATCACATGTTGCAGAAGCCAATGGGGCAATGTCGCTTCGTCAATTCTAATAATGGCCGCTGTATTCTAATAATGGTGGCGCCTCGGTACTGCCAGATGGAACCGGAAATGAATTCCATCCGGTAATACCGACGCGCCACCATTATTAGAACTGCGGCCATTATTAGAACTACCGTAGAGACATCGCCTCATTGTTGAACTAACCGACCCTTCAATCGAGTTATGAATTCTCTCACCAGCTGGCAGTTGTGAGAAAAATGAGAAAAGCCATCATTACTTTAGAATATTTTCCCAGAACGCTGAGCGCATAGGCCTGCAAAATTAAATGACGTCAAACCGCAATACCAGTGATTCAGTGACAACAAAAAATTAACACCAAGCCCGCAATGCTTTTCGCAGCCATTCTGATATCGAATGTCATCATCTTGTTTCAAGTGATTATCTCATATCCACTTCTTCTTAACAGCTGATTTATACACATCTCACCTCCATCCACTAAACAAATAGTCTCTGTAACAATTTTTTAATCTATGAACTACCCCTTTAAGCAGACCCTGCCTCACTTCAATATACTCACCAAAGTCTATTACTCATCTCCAACAAGATCGACTTGAATAAAAAAAAATCCTATTCTTTCCCCCTTTCCTATTTGATATTTATAAGGTGGGAGAGCGAGAGAGAGAGAGAGAGAGCGTGTCTCTGACCCGCTGCCCTTGTGACGAATAGAAGTCACCGTCCATCAACTCTCTGCCAAAAATTCTCCCCAACCAACGTGTTAGATGGATGACGTCGCAACCGGAAGAGTCCTCCAAGCCCCTCGTACCAATCTGCCCACACCTCGGTAAAGAAAGCCAAAGTGGCTGCGCACCACTGATTCCACATCCAATCTCAGATGATGAGATAAGCGAACAGATGCTAGTGACGTCACCCATTCAAGATGGTGAATTAATGCAGGAGGCAGTGGCCTATTGGTGATTGAGTAATTGGCGCTGCACCTCTAATTAATCTCTCTTTGAGCGACAAGCGCACCCACGAGGGTCATCTATTAGCTGCGCTTCATCTCTCGACACGCCGTCTGGTGGCGATCGGCTGCAAATGACAGCTCCTTTTACCTCACTCTGTCCACTATCCCTCGTCGAGCGCCCCCTGTTGCCTTTTACTCTCGAGGATTTGGGTGAGTATCGTGAGCGAAATTAAAATCTTGTCTTTTATTCCCATTGGTTACACTTAACACGTGACTTGAAATGACTTTTTTTCCCCCATCTTATGGATTGATATTAATTTTTTATGCCCTTGCAATTCCTCAGTGGGCTAATGGAAATTTTGGAAAAATGTAGCAAACTGCCACCTAAAGGGAATGGTTAAGAACAACAAATTTTATAGTTTTGCAAATTGATTGGAATGAATTGTTAATTTACCACTGTTTCAATATAACAGTAGAGTAACTGTATTGCCGATACTGTCTTTTGATGTACTTAGACAATACACTTACAATACATGTTATAGATCTACTGGTTTTCAAATAGGGCCACTAATAACACTTTTGTGCCTTTTGATTAACTTATGCAGTACACTTACAACACAATATAATGTTATAATAGGTCTACCAGTATTGTAACTAGTCGTCAAATAAGGTACACTGGTTTGCCCTAAGGTTTAACTTGTAAGACTAATCACCAATAGTCAATTGTAATAACAGTGCAACATGCAATATTTGTTTTGGAAGAACTGAAACTATTGGTCCTGAACTGTTAAAATGGAACAATCAAATGAAATCTCGTGAATTCTCGTTTTGTTCTTCTTGTTACAAGTCCAAAATGTATTATTTTAAAAAGTGGATAATACAAAAAAATAAGCACTGTCTTTCAACCTTACCAAATAATTATGTTATTTACGCTTAAAAGTTTTAATCTTTAAACAACAGTAGAAAAAAGAAGCAATACACTTACTTATTTAGAAGTAAACAACTTGATTGCATTTCCCTTATAATCAAATTGCCTTCACACTCACCTCCATTAACCCATTTAACACATCAAGAACCCTTAAAAATAACCACAAAAATTAATTCCCCAACAAAACAACCATTAAAGAAAAACCTCAACATTCAAACCCATTAAAAACCCGAAATCCGACCTCATCAAAATAGTATTCAAAAAATTTTTTACAAATTTAGTATTCAAAAAAGGATTTACAACCCAACCAATGAATGTAAACATGAGTATCTCCCATTTTTCATTTAAATATTTTAAAAATAAAAGGCAAAAACCCCCTCTTTTGTCTTCCCTTCAGCAACAAAATGTCACGTCTTTGGCATTAATTTAATCTGAGCAAGACTAGAGCGCTCGAGGGAACCTACAAGAATCAATGGAAGCAAAAAGAAAGGATGTTCATCAAGAATGCACAGGTAGTTGTTGGTGGAGCATCGTTGCATGAGAAATGAGGGAGGAAGAAGCCGGACCATGGATAATGCAAAGTTTGTTTTAAAATATTAAATAAAACAACATCTCATTAAGAAAGTTGTTGTAGACTAATGGAGGAGGCAAGAGCAAATATAACAAGTCGTTGGATAACATTATTCAAAAGCTTAGAACCGGTTACATTAAATCAACACCTACAAGCGGCTAATTTTACGTGAATGGAATGGCTAATGAAGTTTACTTGCCCATTTACTAATTTTCGTGTCTACTCATGTGGAGGGAAAGGTTATAACGTTGTGTTTCATTTCATTTTTGAATGGAGATTTTATTTCTGTTTTATTTCTTGTTGAAACGTAACTACGACTAACTTGCTAATCAACACAGATTCATGTGTAACAATCTGCCAAGGCCTGCTGCGAACAGCATAACCAGTAGCCTGGAAGGTTCATTCGCAATGGTTACTGCCAGGAGTTTCTCTATGGCAAAATGGCTGCTCAGAGGAAAGATCCTGGAACAAAATGGCTGCTGATAGGAAAGTCCCTGACATAAAATGGCTGCTGGCAGGAAAAGTTCTTACTTTGGTTTATTAAAACTTCGCTGACCTAACCAGCCATTTTGTACGGGTCGTGTCAAAACGTGGCGTACCTAGTAGGCCATGGCTAATTTATACTAAATTTAACTGTATTAAGTTTTATTACCATAAAATTAATTTAAAATGGCTTAGGCCATGTTTTGCACAACCCCTTTTGTGCCAAAGATTTTTCGCTGGCACAAGACAGTTCAAAAGTGACTTTGAACACACAGGAGGCTCACATCCTGTCAAAAGTTAAAAGCCCGGGATGACTTCCTGCTCCTTCAAATCGGCGATGTCGCTTTGGCAGTTCTAATAAAAAAATGGTGGCGCGTCGGTACCACCGGATGGAATTCATTTCCGGTTCCATCTGGCAGTACCGACGCGCCACCATTATTAGAATACTACGGCCATTATTAGAACTGCCGAAATGACATCGCCCTATTATTTGTGGCTATTGTCAATTCTTTTTTGGCTTAAAAAACAAAATATTGCCAACTTGTGGCATATCATATTTAGGATACCCAAGATAGGCAAAAATAGCAGTTTCTTCAAAGAACAATACTATAATGAAAGCTTATGTACCTTATTTTACATAAAGATTGAAACTTAACAATTACTATACACTACAATTGTAATTGTGTATTTTCAATATACACTTAATTCAGTCAACAACAACCTCGAAAAAAAATCACCAAAGTCTAAGAAGAAAACCACTTTACACTTGCCCAACACCCCATAAACAAACCTGAACTTCTTAACCCACTTTCCTTTCACCACTCAAACCACCATCTGCAAACTTCAACCCAAACCCCCCAAAAAGAAAGAAAAAAAATGTAAAGTAAAGAACGACACTTGGCAAGCCATTTCACTACCAAACTCAAATAAACCAAAAGAAAAAAAAATCTTACACTTTCCTTAGCAATATTGGCTTCTGCAGAGATAAGAGAAGAAAAAAAAGAGGCAAACACTTATCAGCACACACTATCTACAACACAAAGAAACCCTCCCCCCACTAAAAAAAAAACCTGCAACTACATAAACTCTTGAATAATTTACTACTTTAGTTTGCCAACATTTACATCTGATTCCTTCCACTTGACTCGCACTTGTCAATACCATTTGAAAACTGCTTTTTCATCTCCCCTGTCATGGTGTAGGTAGCTAATTAGCACGGCTTTTGAAATATGGTGTCTCAGTAAATAATTCTATTTGCTTGTTTACATGTTAAAACTGGTTGCCTCGCTTTGCCCAAGTCTTGGGGATTAGGGTATAATTTAGTCGGGGTGTAATTACTCAAGGAAAAAGAAGTTAGTGTTGGCACTCAGCCCAAAACGAGTTTGTCTCTTATTTGCACTTGGACTAGCGGCTACTAACACCTATGGAAAGCAAAGCCGACAGGAAACCCATCGGAAGTACTAAGGAAATGATCATCACCTTTGAACAACACTTGACTGCCTTTGCTATTGATGCTAATTGACGGTAGGTGTGATCTAATAATGTTGACCAGGGAGACTTCGATGGTGATTAGTGTGATTTATTGCGAAAAAATCCTAGTGGAATTTCGTATTTAGGCCAAAGGTAGAAACTTAACGAGAGTGTTGGTAAATTGTATACAATGCGAGGTCATATTTGTTGACTAATCAAATTAGTTTTTATTGAATGGGGCGAACTCGCTTCGCCAGTTCTAATAATTCTAATAATGGTGGCCGTCGGTACTGCCAGATGGAACCGGAAATGAGTTCCATCCGATAGTACCGACGCGCCATCATTATTAGAACTGCCGAAGCGACATCGCCCCATTGTGTTCTGTTGTCTGGTCATTTTTGTTTTCCATCATCGCATACGGCCCTAATTGCAGATGGTGCCAAAACGTGATTTAGACTAATTTATGTAAAGTTTAACCCTATTGCGTTTAATTAAGTTAAATCTGGGTAAAGTTAGGCTTTACTTAATTTTACTTGATGTAATGAAAGCAAAACTCGATTTAATGGCCAGGCTAATGGCTGTATTCCTAGTTTTGAGCAATACTTTACCAATAGATGGCGACACTTTCTCCTCCCTCAGTGACGTCACGCATACGTTTGAAAAATGGAGGAAGCAGTGTTAAAGAATATTTAATAAATATTTTTTCAGACTTGCATTGAATTTGAAGTAATTTGTTTGTTTTTTTATTCCTAATATGAAGTGACTATCCAAAAGTAACTGTAACAACAGTACGATTGCATCAATTCAACTAAAATGTCAATTGAACAATTCAATTCTGACCAATCAAACCAACACAAAACCCTTTAATTGAATAGGAAAAATTCCCCATTTTGCAACAATTTGCATTTGAAAATAGAAGAAAAAAACCCCAACAATTTCCGGCCCTTGAAGAACAACATAACCATTAATCAACCCCCACCAAAACCTTACAACATGAGAAAACCTCACCAAATTCCCTTTAAACTTAATCGTTCTATTTACTCACCAGAGACAGGATGAAATTAAAGTAATCCACACCAATTTTCCTCTCTTTTCTCTTCATTTTTGCACTTTTGAGACCTCTTAAAGTAAATGTGTAGCAATGAGTCAGCAATCTGACCACTTTTCCCTTTTTTTCCACTTCGATTGCCCCTCTCTGTCCTGCTCCACTGGACATTGTATGAACGTCAATAAAAGGCTTAGCTCTGCTTCTGTCCAGCTGTGATCTCCAAACTTTTGCCCACTCTTAACCACCATTTTTTCACTAATCTGGCACCAGATGTAGCCATTTTGCAACCATTTCAACTGCAACATTTGCTAATTGCATATTGGAAATTGCTCGTACTGGCAAACCAAAACTTTTTAATTTAAGAATTTTTTAAACAAAAAAAAAAAAAAAAAAAAAATTTCCTAAATACTAATTTGGAAGGATAATCAGATTGAGTTATAATTGGGTTAAATGTTTCTTAGGTTTGTTATTTGTTAGAGAAATTTTTGGTGGAGGTGGAAGAGTTGTACGCTTTATTTCTTTTTTTAATGAGTAATCCAGAATTAATTTAATTTGGAAAGTTAGCTGATGGTCTCTGCTGTAGCTCACATGTCTCTACAGTAAATTGCGCAAACAGGGAGAAACGGAAGGTTAAAGATGAAGGGCAGCTCTGCCCTATGAATTTTATATTTATCTGAGAAAAATGTTTTCAGCTTTATTTAAAGGGGATGTCGCCTTTTTTTGTTAGGGTACTTTTCGACATGAAAGTAATCAAGGCAGAGTCGAGTTAATCAGATAAAATATGAAATTTTAAATTTTATATTTTTTCTTCTCAAATTGATTTACATAAAAAATCTTTTTCATTTTCTTCATTAAATTTCCAACGAACAACAGTTTTACCTTTCCTCCATCAAACTTTGAATAACAAAATTTGCATGTAATTTTTAATTAATTCTGTGTCTATTGGTGACATTCTATACCTGATTTTCATTTTCTGCATTTTAATTTCCCTTTCTAAGTACAACTAATGGGGCAATGTCGCTTCGGCAGTTCTAATAATGGTGGCGCGTCGGTACTAACAGGTGGATTTCCATCCGGCAGCACCGACGCGCCACCATTATTAGAGTACTGCGGCCATTATTAGAACTGCCGAAGCGACATCGCCCCATTTTGATTTTCTATTGTTCACTTTCCGAATTTCTAATTTTAATTTTCTTCTTTCATTTTTTCATTTCCTTCATCTACTTTTCATTTGCCCCTAACATTTTTACACTTTCTCCCTCTAATTACGAATTTCTACTACACGCCTCCTTCACAATTTCTCTTTTCTTTTGATTTTTCTCCCGCCCCCTTAACCCAACTGGCTATTACAATAAATAATAATAAACCACTTCATTCTTATAACAGATCATTAAAACCATTTTCAAAAAAATCAATTTATCAATAGTTTTGACTGCCCCTTTAACTCCTTTCCAATTTAACTTTGACATTTCTGCCTTCTTCAATTTATTCCTCAATTGACGCACTTGTGCACCTGAGTTTCATAAGTAGCAAAACCCATAAAAAAAAGATGAGCAGGGCAGACACATTCTAATTACCCTTCTTCTTCTTTTCCTCTGGATTAAGTTTTGCAAATTTTCTTTGGCCAATCCTTTGCACCTCATTCCAATTCAGTCAACCGTCTCTCTCTCTCTCTTCAACCCCCCCGCACATCTTTTTGAAACAAGTCTTTGCAATATCAATAAACCATCAGACTTCCACTTTAAACCTAATTAACACCAACAAATGTTAATTCAAATTCTCTTTAAAAAAAAAAAAATTCTAATAAACAAAAACTTACATTTATTGATCCTAAATTCGAACATTAATTCAACCTTAATATAAAGTTACCCAGATATCACCTGTTTCCCATCACCTGTCGCTTCCTTTATACCGCAATTTAAAAAGAAAATTAATCAATTTTTCAATATTCTCACTTTAAGAAGATAAAACTATTCAATTTTAAAGTCGATCCTAAAAATAAACGAATCAACATGTGCATAAATGTCTTAAAAGAATGTTAAAGGTTTCAATTAATTCCACTTTTGCTCAACTTGAAAGACTAATAAAACTTCTTATATTTATTTACACATGATAGAAAAAGTCTCAACACCAATTTAGTCCTATTCAACGCCATTAAAAGCAGCAGTCGAGAGTGTGGGAGAAGAGCTATAACAACAAAAAAATAAAAGTCCATCTTGGAAAATAGTAAAAGTATCTCCCAAGGGAGGTAAAAAGTCCAATGATTACTCCACAAAATGGCTCTTGATCAGCTCCTTACAAGAAACTTTCTTCAAGATCAATACATTTGTCCTCGTCAAGTTGACTCATTATACGTTCCAAGAGAAAGTCTACCCAAGCTGCCCTTGGGTTTCCGGTTAGGCAATTGTTTGCTTTGACTCCTTTGGGAGGGCAGCGCCACCTACTCGCAGAAATAAGGAGGGGGGAATTGGCAAAGCAAAAGTATTTGCACAAGTCCGTCCTCCTCCATCTCTCGCGCCTTTATTATCGACAGAAAAGGAGCCAACTTTGTCTCGACATTGGCACATTCCAATTGGACCGCCGCCTCACGAATAAATATTTGCAAGATGTCGAACATTGTGTAGGAAATAATTGTTTTTACAAAGTTTTAAAAGAGGGTTAACTTTTTATTGGGTTTTTCGTTACTTTTGGACAAAATATTGCGCTTTTTAGTTATTACAACTGCGTGTGTTAAGCAACTAGTGCAATGTTAAGTTTGAGGTTTTGAGGAAAAAGCATTTTGTTTACATCAGATTGCGCATCTCGTCCAGATCTCGTCCAGATCTCGTTCGAGGCAACTTTACATCTCGTTCAGATCTCGTTCGAGGCGTTGCGCATCTTGTGCAATTCTCGTTCGAGGTAATTGCACATCTCGTCCAGATCTCGTTCGAGGCAGTTGCGCATCTCGTCCAGATCTCGTTCAAACAATTGCGCATCTCGTGTAGTTCTCGTTCGAGGCAATTGCGCATCTCGTTCAGATATCGTTCGAGGCAATTGCGCATCTCGTGCAGCACTCTTACGGAGCAATCACAGATTTTGTGCAGGGCAATTGAGATCAGGTGCGGAACAAGTCTTAGGCTATCCCCGGTTCGTTCATTATTTACTGAATTTCAGCTTCCCTTGAAAGAACTTTGTGCAGATTATTAATTATTACCTGGACTATTTTCTTCTGCCATACTTGAATCAAGTTACAATTCTATAGAAATAATAAGTAGCAGCAAATATTTTCTCTACTAGAAAGTAAAGTATGATGCAATAAACTAATGTCCTTCCCGTTTCAAGTCTCGCAAAATTACGTCAAACTCTCGAGTTCTTTCATTCTCTTTATCTACACAAACAGAAGACGGTTAGCGCCATTTAATCAACTACAAAGAAAGCCCTCTGCTGGCAGAAGCTTTTCTAAAACAAACCAAGTACATCATTTTTACACCAAATTATTGACCTAACTTATCCTTCCTCCGGCAATATAAATTTCCAACAGATTAAAATTGATCAACTCTTTACACGCATCCATATCTCAACACCTATTGCTAATTTACTCACTATGATCAATCACTTTTCACTCCAACTTAATTGTCAAAACATTTTTAAAAAACCACTGCAAATCTGTCAATCAACTTACTAAAACAAATCCCATTTTCGTCTGTTAAATCAAATAATAAAAGTAAATTTTTACTGCTTACGGAATTGGAAAAAAAAAAGACTTACACACAGAGTGAAGAACGTGGGAGCTGTGGATGGTAAAGGAAAACCGGCACCAGGGCCCCCTTATGCAATCAATTGTAATTGTGTTTGAGTGGATCGATGCTGACAGCAGCTCCTCTCTGACTGCAACACAATGTGAAATCTCCGTACCTTTTCAAATTGATTGTATAAACATGATCTAATCAGAGGGAATTTCATTAGGTGGGAGTTTCCACACTTTCTTCATAGATCGGTCAAGGTGAAAAGTCAAGAACAAGAAATAACCAAAAAAAAAAATTTTTTTTCCCAAAAATTTATCAATAAATTAATTCAATTAACTAATTTTGATCTAATTACACCGAAAATATAAAAAGAATTCAAAGGCTTAAAAGCAATAAGAGAAATTAAATTCCATGTTGGGGGGAGATGATAACCATTTGGAGACAGAACTTCATCTCCAGATGATGATAAACGACAGACAACAACAGTTTCCACTCTGACATTTTCTTGCTTTTCTGAGAAGTCCAAACTTGTCAGACAGACATTTCAGAAAAAGAGCGCAGATGAGGGGAATACCAAAAATAGAAATTTCTTAGGACAGGACAATTTACTTTCTTTCAACGTTACTGCCCAATTATTGTATCAACCGGTAAATTCCAAACTTTTAATCAACTTTATAATAAAAAAAAAAATCTTACCGTGTATCCCGAGTTGAATCTTGGAACTGTCAATCAGGTGCAGAGCGATGATCAACTGTAACAAAAATTTCTAGTTAAAAGTTGTTAACTTTTTTAAAAAAATTTTCTACACTTTTCCAAAGGGAATTTAAAAAAGTATGGAAATGGGATATTAAAGTCGGAAAAAAAATTAAATTAACATTTTTTTTTTTTTTTACTTAAATAGGTTGTTGGCAAATGTGAATTATTAATTACGAATTGACATTTCTTTCATCAATTATGTCGGCAACTTCAATGGATTTGAATTCGTTTTTTTCTTTTTTAGAATTCTCTTCATTAATTTTTAAATCCAGAAATTAAAAAAAAATGTAAAATCAATAAATTTTAAAAATTGTTCCTTTAAAAAGTCGTTCGTTGTAAGTGAATTTCGACAAAAACTGAACCACATCCTGTAACAAAATTAACACATACACAATCGCTTCGGCAGTTCTAAGCTTAATAATGGCCGCAGTACTGTAATAATGGTGGCGCGTCGGTACTGCCGGATGGAATTCCACCTGGTAGTACCGACGCGCCACCATTATTAGAACTGCGGCAATTATCAGAATTGCCGAAGCGACATCGCCCCATTCCATTAACAATCTTTATAATAATGGTAGTATTAATGGAAATCGTTACGAAAGCTGTTGCACAAGTTGTTTGAAAAGATGTTTGACATCCATCGTTGAAGATTCATCACAACTTGCCCCGATAACCTGCTTCCTTTATTTTCCTAAATTTTAGTAAACACCATTACCATTAGTGTGAAACTTAACTAATTATGATATTGTTATTTACGGTTCACATTACCAGAAACTCCGTTTCTTCGCTTATTAGTTATTCGCATAATTATCTTTACGTCGATGATACACCCCACACTAAAAAGAGAACGTTCTGACCGACTCAGTAGAGTTCGTGCCGGATTTAGGGACAAAACTGTCCAAATTGTGTCGAACATAACCGGTTACACTTCCAGTTTCAACCTACCCGAAAGTGAAAGTTTGGACCGGTTGAAACCGAATGAATCAACATAATCAAACCGATTATAAAAACCAATCAAACTCAGGCTCCAACCACATTGTTTGGCCATCCATGACTGCCATTTTGGTGTGATTACATCATTAACTTTTTCCCCACAAAATCACGTGACTTGTACCTCGAACGTAATTGGCTGATACTCAACGAGAACAACAAACAGAAACATCAAAACTTCAATAATAAAAACAGTAACAACATAAATTAATGCAAATCTCGATGCATTGTGGGATAGTTTTTACCCACATTTCCACAAGTGTGAACTTAACTTGCCAATCTTTATATTAAAAATGGCTCGATGCAACTACTACGACAACAATATTATGCGCCATCACTATCATTATTTTAACAATGTCAACAAACCTTTAAAAACAACCGATAATAACGTGTCCTCTTTAACAACAAGAAAATCTCTGTTTATATCATTTTGTATCCCTTCAATCAATTAAGCCATCTTGAGTATCCACGTATTTTTGCCATAATTGCATCCCGCCAGAGCCAATATAATTGCCAATGGCCACCATTTAGTCAGCCTACACTTCTCTTTACGATCATGTTTCTCACTTAATTCCTCTTTATCTGCAATTTTATGCTCCCACACACTTTGGGTGTGAGAAAGAGAGAGAGAGAGAGAGAGAGAGAGAGACCACTCATACCATCCAATCAAGGGGTATTACACATCCACAATCATATCTGAGTGGCTCACAATGAACTGCACTAAAATAGCTGCAGGCTTAAACTCATTCTTCTTCCTATTGCGCATCTATCCACTTCACTTCCGGTCACATCCTAGGAATCATTTTTGTGGTTGTCTATCTGCGAGGATTGTAATCTCGCTCCAGGCCGGATATTCGTTTTCAAAATTAATTTCAAAATGCGGTTTCATATCAGTTTCGTATTGGATCAGCGTGTAGTCTGGTCTCACATAACTTTGTTGTTATTCAAAATATTGTTCTTCATTTTGTATGAAATGAAATTTTAAGTTTGTTGAAACGCATTGTTTTTAAATCGATGTACCCAGCAAAACGTCTTGAGCTTTTCACCTCTGTGGTATAATAAAACGTACAAAAAGTACATTTCCAGCCCAATAGTTTGCTTGCCCCAAGAGGAAAGTGCCTCTCAATCTTATTTCCGATACTCACATAACATTGACTACACTCTTTTACTGCCCAAAAAGTAAATTCTTTAAAATATTGATTACTGATACTTTATATATTCAATAACCTGTCAAAATTGTAATAAAGTCTATGCATAAAGGCGCTGATTAAAGGGGTAGTACTACCTTTTATCTTCATTTTAGTTAAGAAGTTTGTTTCAACTCCAAAATTATTTTTGGATCTTCTCTAGGGACATTTCCAAGTGGAATTTTATTTGGGTCGACACGTTAACATACTTATGCGTTGTTCGAAAGGAAGAACTTCAGAGACTGGAGATTAAAGTTTAAATCTCACAGTCCCAATTTCTTTTCTCAAAGTTCCTGTTAAAGTAACCTTCGTCCATTTTATTAGCGCGATATGACGTCGGTTGGACTGAGTGAATTCCTTTTCTCAAAGTTCCTGCCTAAGTTACCTTCGTCCATTTTATTAGCGCGATATGACGTCAGGTGGACTGAGTGAATTCCCTTTCTCAAAGTTCCTGCCAAAGTTACCTTCCTCCATTTTATTAGTATGCTATGACGTCAGGTGGACTGAGTGATGTTAGTTATTAGCCATAATGAAGCAAGTACAGTTCATGTTATTCATGTATATATTTAGCTTCATTTTTTTCTTTTAACTTATTAGGTGGGTTGCACCAACCTTAATTAAGGCTTGGTATTAACCGAGGTTGACGCTACACACCCTTAGTGCTTCTTGTGTAACTTGTTTTCGTTGCATTTTCAAGCTATTCTTGTGCATTTTCAGAATAAATAACTCGGCAACAAAAGACAGCAATCTCTACTTGGCCCTCCCTCCATTTTAATTACAGAACATGATGTCACTGACTTCCTAGTACATAAAAGAACGGAGAATGGCTTTTAGTACAGAATGCTGCCACTGGTTATAGGTGCGCCACTGAGCAATGAGTACAAGAATGCGCAAAACCATGCTAAAAGAAACTAATAGACCCTTAACATATGGACAAATGACAGCCAGAGCCATCTCGAGATGAAGTCAAAAATGTAAACACCACCACTACACCATAACAAAAAAAAACTAATAACTAAAAGCTATTAAAAACCAGAACTAATGCAGCAGACCACCTTTAATTAGCCGGCAATGTAATTCCAAAACATTACATTCTCAGCAACAACACAACAGAAGAATCACTCACACACAATTCATTCCTTACTTCACTCCCTCTAACTGCACCCAATAATAAGAATTCCTCGAACTCTAAAAGGAAACTACAACTGACAAAAACAACAAACCTAATTAAACCGGACAAACTTAACCTTTCCAAATGTCAATCACATCAAATAAAAACTTTCATACTAAACACTCATCAATTATTCATACAGTATCCCTGCTCTCCCTAAATAATTGACTTAAACTGTACAACCACTATGTCAATTCCTTTTCTAATAAACATTCAAAAATCGACATCACTCAGACATCGCAATCTGCATTATTCAATATAAACTTTTCCCAATTCTGATTGACGTTGATCAAAACCCACTCCCCATTACATACACTCAATCCTTTTGAATTACACCCATCTCCCCAAAACGGATCCACTTCAAAACTTTTAAAAATAACAAACTGCAAGAAAATACAATTGGAAAACAGCAAGAAAAATCAATTGCATCTCTCATCTTATCCAATCGGAATTGAAATTTCCCAGAACACAACTTCATCAATTCTATCCCTCGGAATGGGATCAAACTACAGGTTTCTAGTTTCACAGTCAGCCCTAAAAAAAATCAATAAGGTTCAAAAGAAATTAGCAATTTAAAAAGAAATTAATAAGCAAGAGAATTGAAAAATTGAAGAAATATTTCCGATTTACCTGCTCCTAAAATAAAAAGAAAAAAGATAATCGAAAAAATAGATTTCACCAATCTGAGTTTGTTTTTCTCTTTGATTGAAAACGTAGAACGAGATTTCTTTCTCTCATCTAAAACTGAGCAGCTGTCAAAACTTGTTTCTCATAATAAAAAAAAGGGAAAAATCCCAATCACGAACGACTGTTCAACGTATTAAATTCCCTCGTAAAACACATCAGTCACATGACCAGCATCATCCATCTTTTCTTCATCTTTTTAACATTTTTTCTTTAAGTTACTAAAGGTCAGGCGAGTGTTTCGATAAATCAATCCTTGACTACTCGACTTTTAAATGTATTCATGTGGATGTGATTAACGAGTTGGATTTAATTAAGAATTTGTTTAATTCGTTGTTTGTTTGCATTAGTGTACTCACTTCACAGTGGCGCACTTACATCCAGTGGCAACATTTCGTACTAGAAGCGCGCCTTGTTTGAGTAAATAGGGGCTTGTAAAGGGGTGTAATTCTGTGTGTAAATAAAATATGGACTTTCCTATATGAAATTACGTCTTTCAACTTTAGTCGTTTTTCTTTTTCAGTGATTTTGTTTGGTGTAGGAAGTTGTTGACATTGCGAGTATTTGATCGGAATCGATGTCGTGGCAATTTTTTAGAAAGGTTTCTTTCAACTATATTATAAAAAATTGTTATTTTTTTTTAGAACTTTAGATGGAAGATTTTTCTTCATGAAAGTTCAGATAGTTCATTTCGGTACTTTGGTGATCATATGCTATGTGTTTAATTCACAAACTTAATAAATTAAACTAAAGATGGAGTAATTTATCTAATTTTGACTAATTTTGGTAGTCAGATACAAATCCTACATCTTTTCACTATTTCAGTTTGATCAGGCAAATCAATGTCGGACGGAAATTCATAAAAATGGAGGTCGAGAAAAGCATGAATAAATAATGTAAAAAATTGTCCAACTAAATTTAGCAATTCATTCCAACCCCACTCAGGTAACTCAAAAGTCGAGTGTCCATTCTTTAGGACTTACAGTGAAAACTAAGAAAATTGGCCTCAGTTCAAAAGAAATGGAATTGGATTTGGACTCCCCTTAGGTTATGATACAAAACATAAATATATAAATAGCACTCAGCATCTTCAATGAGTGTCTTTGCTTATTTCTCATCACTAATTTTATTTACCTTTCATGACAAAGGATTTTTTTTCCCTTTACAAAGAAAATGTTATAAACATACTAAATTTAATATATAGGAGAGTAAACTTTAAGGCAATTCGTGTCTTAATATTTTGTAAGACTTAATTAAGGTGTGGGTTAAGGTGATGAAAGAGACCAGGTCTTACATAAAGATAATTCTCTAAATGAATATGAAATGTCGTGTGACCTGGAGATTAAGTCTTAAGATATTTTTGTGTAAAAAAGAATTAAATTTTATAACTTAAGTGGATGAAAATAAACTGTATATATTATTTAAAGTATTTAGTATTATTTCCTATTTAAAAATTCAAATTTTTGTTTTCAGTTAAATATTTACTAAGTTATTAAGACCCGCGGCTTAAAGATTTTAAGTATGTTTGATAACATAAAAGGATTCTATGTTTATATTACCTGAAATGTATATATATACAGTTAGAAAAGATTGAAGATTTCGTGTTTTCATTTTACGCAAGCCGTAACACGAAAAATAAAATAACAACGGCTAATGAGGTTTGATCGTTAGGCGTACAAATTTCAAAAAAATTCCACTTACATGGCTGGTTTTAATTCCTCGCACCTTTTCTCATCGTCTGCAAATCTTCACGAACCTAAATAGAAGAAAAACGCGATAAATTTTATGTTAAAATACGATTTAACAACTTACATCTTTTCGGGCATTTCTTGACAAATGGCGGGCGTGCTTTCGCTCAAGCGGGAAAGCGGGTGACGTCAGAGTAAAGTGACGTACTTCCGTTATTGTACTAAGAGAGAAGAATAACCGGATGTAAATTTTTCATATTTTTGTGTACATTAAAATTTTTTTATGGAACACTTTGCGGCATTATTTTGTGTAAATAAAATTTAAGTATAAAAATTAAAAATAAAAGTTTATTACCCACTATTTTTCTCTAAAGTTCCGGAATTTTTTCTTCAGTCGTTGTGGAGTTAGTAGGCCTAAGCTCGTTAGGATGTGTCAAGTGATGCGGTATCACTCATGATACTTGTTGACTATTTGTAAACAAAAGGCAAGGCGCATTTCACAAGTCCATCTTTAATCTAGGGCGTGGGACGCAGCTGTCGCATTGAGATCAAAACCAAAAAGGGCCCAATTGGCCACCTTGCGGCCAGCTGTGGCACTAGAGACTTAATCTCTTTTACTAGAGACTCTTTTACCCAAGGTCGTGTTGTTCTGATGGACAGCGAACGGATCTTTCTGAAGAAGAAAGCAATTAAAATGTCTTCTAAGTCTCTTGGCAGTTGCTGACAGATAAATATTTGAGATTGAAGCAGCAATTATTAAAATACTTGCTTCATTTTATAAAATTGTTTAAACTAGAAAAAAAAATTTAATTTCTCATTTCAAAAGGAAAAACACGGAATTCAAAATTTAATAAATTCTGAAATTCACTTAAAATGAACTCATAAATATTTAAATGTTTTCAATTTTTTCTCCACAATTGTAATACCAAAGATTAACATCACTTGACAATAAATGCAATAACAATAATTTAATAAATTGGCAACATTGAAAACTTATCACTTCAAAAATCTCTTTGTCAATGAAGCTTTAAGAAAAACACTTCACAATCCATTCAAGTATACAAATTCTCTTTATATTTTTCCACACACTCAACTCAACACCCCATTTAAAAGTGGCAACCAGTTCAGTTCAGTCCATTTATAACATTGCCTTTGGTCTTTCCTACTGATTACTTAATGCAGTTTTCACAATTCTTTCTTATCAACAACTAAAAAAGCAAAGTTTGAGTTTGTAACATAAACTTTGCATATCTCTTTACACAGCGAGGGAGGGGAGAAAACTTGCAAAAGTTACAGCTGTTTAAATTATTGATTCACTTTTTCACACTACTGAAATGCATGCATCTGTGTTTGGATAATCTTTGCAGAGCAAATCACAAATTGTACTGCTCATGCAAAAATTTTTTTTCTTGTTGGACAATTTCCACTGTGCAAATGACTAAAATGATGCCCTTAGGAAATGTATAGTCTTCTTTACTGCCAACAGCTTTTTTTTCTGAGCTCAAGTCCAATTACCTTGAATCGTCAGAAGTTTCTGTAAGAAGTGAATATTTAAAATGGATGGTAATAATAAATAAATTTTTAATTTTTCAAAAGCTTACCTTTTTTAAGATTTAAGTTTATAGTCTTACATCAGCATGTAAATGTTTGAAAGTAGAAAATATTTTAATAATGTATTCTAGAGAAAATTCTATTAGATTAAGAAATGAGCTATCAGCTTCAAGTTACTTTGATTGTAGAAATTGACGCAAGATGGCAGCACTAACTACAAAACGTACATAACTGGGCTAATATAATTTATGTAAATTTCCTAAAAAAAAAAAAAAAAAGATTAGAAATAATTGAGTTTTTTTTTTTAGTTGTACTTACTTGAATTATTCTTCTAACTTATTTTTAAAAAATCAAATTAAATTGAAATGTGAGAAATGCTGGATTCAATTACTTGTGAACACATAAGCTAAAAAAAATAATCCAGTCACACAAAATATGGATAAACAGGTGAGGCATATAAAAACTTTCAAAAAACTTATATAAAAATTTCTCTTTCTCAGATATTGGTTTTTTCCTGGGTTTTGATCTTTGCCCTATTTAACTTCCTACCCACAGTTGCAATGTTCGCAGTAGTTGATACTCAGTAAGAAATAAATTTTTTTTCCCTTCAATAATGAACAATTTCCTAATTTTCTAAGCTGCCAGGGCCATGAAGACTGTAACAAATTAATGGGCATGTACCTTTGCAATTATGAAGGAAAATGTGTTCGAGTGGGATAAATTTAAAACTTATTATATAAAATTCCTGAAATAAATAAAATAAACGATAAGAAATACCCAATTCCAAATTAATAACATCGCACGTAATCTAATATTTTCGTTACATTTCCATCTGAACTTTTAAATGACAGATTTACAAGTAACATCTTAAGAAATCGTGTCATTTTTCAAATATCACGTTTGAAGTCAATGATCTCTATTGAGAGCAAAACCCATAAAACCCCACTATCAAATAGGTATTTATAAAGGACTTTAGCAACAAATTGTAGCAGACAACAATTTTCTACTACCATGAATAAGATAGGATTATATCAAACAAAGGTAAACATTTCATTCTTTCTTTAATATAATCATTATAAAAAAAATTACTTTTAGGCATTAAAAAATTTCAACAGATTTTTCCACAAATTCCCACCACTCAATTTCTGGTATCCAACAACAAAACAAATCGAGTACCCGCCTTCACCATTTATCCCATCATCAATATTTACATTCTTCCCACAACCAAAATTTGAAGTGAAAAGTACAAATCACCAAATTCGTGATGATGTACTTTTTGAGAGAAAAGGCAAAGTTTGTTTAATACAACTAAACAGACCTAAATCTTTAAATGCTTTTAATTTAAGAATGGCTAATAAAATCTCACATCAGATAAAAGTAAAACAAAATATTTTCTAATTTCACTTGAAATGTTTTTAAAAAAAAAATGTTTAGGCATGGAAAAGAGATTCATCTTTCATTATAATGAAAGGAAGTGGAGGTAAAGCTTTTTGCACTGGAGGTGATGTTGTGGGTAAGTATTTATTAATTTACAATTTTTCTTAAGAAACTTTCAAAATTTTAATTACAGCTGCCTTTGAAGCTGCTAAAATTAAAGACCCAAGTGCTCATGATTTTTTCAGGGGAATTTATAGTATTGCTTATATGATAAAAAACTTGGAAATCCCCTTTATTGCTTTCATTGATGGTATTACAATGGGAGGGGTAAGTCCTATAAATGATTTTAAAAATTATTTTTGCCTTAATTCAGTTTTGTGCAGGGTGTTGGCCTTTCATGTTTGGGAACACACAGAATTGCAACTGAAAAAACTGTATTTGCTATGCCCGAAGTTGTTATAGGTTTGTTATAAATTATACTCTTGAAATTATAACATTTCATTCTTTGGTTAGGTTGGTTTACAGATGTAGGGGCATCTTATTTCCTTCCTCGACTTCCCCATTGTCTTGGGATTTATTATGGACTTACTGGACACAGACTAACGGGTATTGATGTGGTTAAAGGTGGTATAGCTACTCACTACTGTCAAAGAAATCAGGTTTGTAGAGAGTTTTTTTTTAGAAAATGTTTTTCTTATAAGAAAATTAATTTGTAGATGAGAAAATTGGAAGAAAATTTGTTGAATACTTCAAGCCCAAAATTAATTACTGAAATACTAGATGATTTCACTTATCAGGTGTTTACTACTACCCATCCAACAATACTCTTACTTATTTTTTTTATGTTAAAGTCTCTTAAGGTTACGAAAACCAATTTCAGTTTGGCGCCTTTTTTACCTAAAATAGAGAAAAGTTTTTCAAAAAATAGTGTCGAAGAAATAATTGACAGCTTGCAAATGGATGACTCACCCTGGGCACGCAGACAAATAAGAACTATTTTAAAAATGGTATCAACAAATTTTTAAAAAAATATCTAAAAATGCAAATAACACTAATACTTTGTTTTTAAGTCACCAACATCTTTGAAAGTTATTCACCGTATGATACAAAAAGGAGCCACGTTGTCTCTCAAAGAATGTCTCAATATGGAAATGGGCATTTGTTATAAATTCCTTGAAGAGAGAGGAGATTTCTATGAAGGAGTGAGAGCTGCTCTTATAGATAAAGATTACAAACCAAAATGGTACCCTCAAACCTTGGATAGAATTACTGAAGAGAAGTTGAATTATTATTTCCAACCACTAGACCCGATCTTTAAATTAAAGTTTTAAGTTTAATCAACTTATAAAATAAATATAATTTTCCCCAATTCTGTTTTTGTTTACCTGTGGAATAAAATTTTGTTACATTTCTTGAAAAAAAATTAATTTTGGGATATTTACCTCGTTGAAAATTGCTGTTTCCAATCATGTAATTTAAATTTCTACTTGATAAAACCTGTATATTTAAATATTTTATTTACATTTTATTACCGTTATTTTTAACTCTTTTTGTTTATTTATAATAAACATTAAATTTTGAGTTCTTCGTCTGGTGTTAAGTGATCAAAAAATCGTTGAACTTTATCGTCTGTAATTTCTTCGAGTGAAGCCGGATTCCACACAGGTTTGTTGTCTTTGTCTATTATTAGTGCACGAACTCCTTCGTAAAAGTCTTTTTCGTTCAATATTCTAACGACCACTCGGAATTCCATTTTTAAACACTCGGTGAACGAGAGTTTAGCTCCCTCTTGGATCAAACGAAGAGTTAGTTTCATTGATGTAGGTGACTATCATGAAAAAAACAAAATTTTGTATAATAATTTTGTGCTTAATAGATAATAAGAAAATAAAATTTACCATTTTAGTTAAATTTTCTCTTTGTTTTTGCGCCCATGATGAATTATCGTTTCTTAAACTTGTTAAAATATCTTCAACAGTGTCAGCAGAAAAATGTTTTTTAATTAAATTCAAATTAGGTTTCAGGGTGAAATCTTTGTCGTCATTTTTCAAACTCTATAAAATAAAAATTAAAACTAAATCAAAAATTTTCTTTTATATATATAGTTAGTTACCTGTTTTGTATATTTATCTAATATTTGTTTGATTTGGTTAGCATCTTTAATAATCATTAACTCTTCTTCTAACTTCGGAATCTAACACCAAAATAATTTTAAAAAAATAAATCTTGACTTTTTCATTTCCTTACTTACGTCTTCAAAATTACAAAAATGTGTCGCTATTCCTCCTTTATATACATCTAGCCCTGTTAATCTGTAACCAGTCAGTCCGTAATATGTACCTAGGTAATTGGGTAAGCGAGGTAAAAAATAGGAACCTCCAACGTCGGGAAATAACCCTAATGAATTCAATATATTAAAAAAGTTCATTAAAACATTTAATTTTTATTACCGATTGCTGTTTCCGGCATTGCAAAAACAGTTTTCTCAGTTGCAACACGAAATTTACCGTGCACGGAAAGGCCTACACCCTGAAAAGTTATAATTTGTTAATGAATAAATTGTACAGTCATAAAAAAAATTGATTTTCTTACCCCACCCATCGTAATGCCATGTATCAATGCAAGGTAGGGAATTTTGTATGTTCCAATTAAATGATTAACGTGATATTCTTGTCTGAAAAAATTAGCCGCACTTGGATCTTTCTTTTTACCCGCTTCGGTAACAGCTAAAATATATTTTACTCAAAATAAATATTATTTAAACTATGATTCTATGATTGTTTGTATTTACCTCTAATGTCGCCGCCTGCACAAAACGCTTTCTCGCCACTTCCCTTTATGATTACAAACGAAACTTCTGATTCCCATTTCTACGTAATAAGAATAGAGAGTAAAAAGAGTGAACAGATTAAAATTAATGAATTACTTTGAGTTGTGGATGTAATTTATTAGCCATATTTAAATTCAAAGCATTTAGAGCTTTCGGTCTATTTAGAGTGATAATTCCTGCGTTTCCCTTCTTTTCAAATAATACTTCATCCGTAGCAGTCGACATCTAGATTTTAAAATTATTCATCGGTTCCGTTTTCAGATTATTACTCTGAATTTTACCTTTCTGAGTATTAAAATCGGCCGATTAACAAGGAATCTTGAAAACCTCACTGATAACATCGCATTAAAGCTATTTGGAGAGTGAAACGGTATTATATAAAAATATATTATCACGAATTCTCTACACAATTTACCTCGGACACATCAAAAGTGGGATATCTACGTACAGACCAACACCAAGTAGAGATCAGAGGTGACATCTATGGAGAAACAAGTGAAATAACTTGTTTCCATATTTTGGTATACAGAAACTTAAAGCTACAACAATGTAATTTTTCAAAGGTTCAAAGACCAAAATTAGTGGGTAAAATTTATTTAAATTTTCCAGCAATTATGAAACATATTTTAATTAACGAGGACAAAACCTCTCCATTTGATACTATTGTACAATTTGGGTGTGGACCAAAATTTGTGTTAAATAGAAGGAAAGCATTTGAAATAATGATAAAAGAACAAGTAAAAATATTCATTTCTATTATTTATAATAACGTATACATTAAATGAATATTTTCAGGGATTCTTGTTTTGGTTCAGATTTTGGTTGTGTTTCTGTATACATTCCAAGTATGAAGCAAAACATGAAGTATTTATGACATATACAATCAAAATTAAAATTATTTATTTATATAATTTTAAAAAGCCTTTACCAGATATAAAAATTGCAGTTCTGATAGAGATTCATAAGTTATTTCTGCAAGGTAAATATTTTTAAATTTATAAATTATAATTTGTTTTCAATATTTTATTGCAGGTTCAGTTGAAGAAGCCATTTACTATTGTTTGTGTAAAGCTGTAATGAAACTAGTTTTTCCTCCAGGTTATTAAACAATAACAATCTTTACAATTACATTAATTTTTTTTTATTTTATATGTAGAACACTTTTTAACTAGTGAAAAATTGAAACCTAAGCAAAAACTTAAAGACCTTGTAATAATAACGTTTTAACGTTATTACAACATTTTATAACATATCTTTTCTAATAGTTGCAAGAATGTTCTGATATGGCTTTTGGTGCTGCCCTTTGTGAAATTTTTTATAAATGGATATTTGCCAAATCAAATGCAGATGCAAAATCATGCAAATATTGGACACTTCCAAAACAATACATGGACCCAAATTTCAATCCTGGAATTTTAGAAGAATTTCTGGCAGTAACATGGAAAAGTTATTTGCCAACATTACTTGGGATCTCTCCCAGTAATGTCCCAAATTGGTTAAACAAACTAATGAAAACTGCCCAACCGGTTGAAGTGAACATAAACAAAAATCTCTTGCAATTTGAAGAAAATTTTCTTCGTAAGATGCACAAAGTATTGAAAATACGTAGAAATTTATGGAGGGAGAAAATCAGTTTGACCGATGAAGCGGCAATTTTGAGTCAGATTTTCAGGGACTTGGAGTCTAATGAGTCTATAAAGTTTGACTGTGAAGGAAATTTTGCGACTAAAGGGCACATTAAGTGGAATGAACATTCTCCACTTAAATGTTCTTGGTGTAGGAATTCAGAGAGAAGTGTGCTATATAATATCTGTAAACAGTTGAGTATTTAATTGACAAATTTGACACAAAACAACTGATTGATAACCCTTTGACTTTGCTTTACTTTCACTGCGTGTTTTCAGTAAAAGTAGTAGTGTGAACCCACATTTTGTTTATTGTAAAATTGGTTAACTATTTTTAACTGCATCACATCTTGGAACCGCCAAAATGATTAACCTAAGTTCACACACGTGCTCACATTAGAAGTAAAGTAACTTCTATTCCACAAAAAAAATTGAAAATACGCAACCAATTAGTAAATATTACCCTAATGTGAACACAGGTGTGAACTTAACTTAGTTGCGTATTATTTCTAGCTGTATTTATGTTTAAGTTATAATTACCTCAGCATTCCTTAAGAGATATCTTCGCACGGGCAATATCAGCGGCAGCTTTGTGTCATAGATTTACCCTGTAATTAGATAAATAATTAGTTACTTTCAGTTGTGAAGCAGTTTCATCTCCTGAGCCTAGATATTACTGTTCTGACGCTTGCGAATGTAAAGGTTCATTTATTATAATTTACAACAGACGAAATATCTTGATTTATTTTTTTTTTTTTTTTTTTTTTAAGTGGAGCATTCATTTCAAGTTCATCATAAAGAGCATTTTGGTATTCAGCTTCCCCATGTATATTTGAAGACATTCCAAAGATTAGACTGCCAGAAAGTTATTTAATTATTTCTGTAATCTTTAAAATATTTCATTTATCTTTTTAAAAAATTGTAAAATGAAAAGTTTAAGAAAAAAATAAAAAGAGTGATAATATTTTGAATAGAACTGATTGTTTACCAATTTTGCCACTAGGAAAATAATCAAAAATGGGAGTCATAGTGAAAAAGGAATTTTCTTATTTGACTCAAAATTCTAAGTTTACCAATTGAACAACTGTGTTATTACATTATGCATCTTACAAACAAAATTGTCTTCAAATTGTAAGAGATTTTTGTTAATATTCACTTCAACTGGTTGGGCAGTTTTCATTAGTTTGTTTAACCACTTTGGACATTACTGAGGTAGGCCTACCTAAGTGAAATTAACTGTCAAAGCGAGATCTACCTTATTATTTTTCTTTTCCATTCCTTGACATAAATTCTTCCAACATTCCAGGTTTATGTCCTTTTCAAACAATCTTTAAGAATCTTCGAATAAGTTGATTTTTCCTCGAATCAATTAAAGCTTGCCGACGAGCTTTAAATTCGATGCACCAAGTTTCTACCATATAGTCAACTATGGAATCCAATACCTTCAGATTTCATCACACACGTGCTCACATTGGAAGTAAAGTAACTTCTATTCCAAAAAAAAAAAAATACGCAACCAATTAGTCCACCAATAAGTCAAAATGCATTACCAAGTAAATTTTCATCCAATTGCAGTGGACCATCATGCAGATATTTCAGAATCCAACGAGGAATTTTCTCTCTCTCAATACCAAGAAGGTATATTATTTTTCCTTTCCATTCCTTGACACAGAATTCTTCCAATATTCCAGGTTTATATGATCTTTTTAAATACTCTTTAGGAATGTTCCAATAAGTTGACTCTTTTCTTGAGATTTCATCATTTGTGTAAGTCCACTTGTAAAAGCTTACACACATAACACAACCAAACATCATTTCTGTGTAATCCAGCAACTACATCAAACAACTGGTTAGTATAAAGAAACTGTTAATTTAAATTTCTTTACCAAATATTTAAAAGCTTGTTTTGATTCAGGTTCTTCAGTAAGATCTTCTTTCTTGACTAAAATCAAGAAAATTAAAATAAGGTATGCAATATAACTATAATATTACAAACCTGCTCGTTTCAAACTATAAATTGCTTTTTCCAAACAGAATTTAGCTGCATCATCTGCTGAACCTAAGAAAAATATTCTAATGACTCTTTTTAAGGTAAGATTTACAGTTAATTCATACCTTTTAAGAACTTATGATGTAAACAAACGTAAGCACAGCAACTTATTTTCGGCCACTGTTCTGCAAGCTTTTTCTAGAAAGAATTATAAGTTGGTTTTATATATATATATTATTTTAACAATTTTGCTTACCGCTTTTAACAGATCATATCCTGGGTTCCTACAAAATATTAACCATAGTCGAAACCAGAAGGCCATTCTACAATGACTTTTTTAAGGTGAAATCTCCCTATTAATTTTATATAAATGTCTTCATTTTCATTTCTTTTATCAGCTTTAGAAAGTTATAAAAGTGATTGATTATAAAATACAAAATTAGTTGCATTCCTTTTTAAATTTAAACTGCTAATGGCCATTTGTTAAGGAATTAAAACCAGAATTCTGCTTTGAGTTCCATAAGAAATGGCCATCTTTTGGAGTCAAAATAATAACTCAATTGAGGCCTATTTAAAAGAAGAAAGGACGACAAAAGCAAAATCGAAGAAGACCAGAAAAGAAACGGAAGACAGAAGAAGAGAAACCGAAGAAGACAGAAGAAAAGAAACCAAAGATAGAAAAAAGTAACAGAAGAATGACAGCACCTAAACACAAAACAATTGATTGATAATCCTTTGAGTTTGCTTTTACTTCGTGTTTTCAATAAAAGCAGTAGTGTGAACCCACATTTTGTTTATTGTGTGACTACTTTTGTTTTAATTGGAACAGTCAAAATCGTTAACCCAAGTTCAAACATGTGTTCAAATTGAAGTAACGTAACTTCTTTTCCAAAAAAGTAAAAAAATAATATTTGACAATACGTAACCAATTAGTAAATATTACCCTAATGTGAACACAGGTGTGAACTTAGCTTAGTTGCGTATTATTTCTAGCTATATGTGATTTAAGTTATAATTACCTCAGAATTCCTTAAGACATATCTTCTCACGGGATACATCAGCAGCAGCTTTGTGTCATAGATTTACCCTGTCAATAGATAAATAGTGAATAATTACTTTCAGTTGTGAAGCTGTTTCACCCCTGAGCCTAGATATTATTGTTCTGATGCTTGCGAATGTATAAAATGTTCATTTATTATAATCTCCAACAGACAAAATATCTTGATTTTTAATTTTTTTCTGTAAGTGGAGCATTTTCAAATTCATCATAAAGAGCATTTTGGTAGTATTGACCTTTCCCATGTATATTTGAAGACATTCCAAAGAATAGACTGCCAGAAAGTTATTTAATTATTGCTGTAATCTTTAAAATTTATCTTTTTAAAAAATTGTAAAATGAAAAATTTAACAAATAAATAAAAAAAGTGATAAAATTTTGAATAAAACTCATTGTTTACTAATTTTGCCACTAGGAAAATAATCAAAAATGGAGTCGAGTTGAAAAAAAAAGTATTGAAAACAAAATTAGTGAATTTCTTATTTTTCTCAAAATTTAAAGTTTTCCAACTGAACAACTCTATCATGAGGTACGTGAAATTAACTGACAAAGCGAGATCTCCCTATGAAGCTCTAATCAAATATAAATGTGGGCCTAACTTCGTTCTGAATAGGCAAAATGATTTTGAAGAGATGATAAGAAGCCAAGTAAGAAAAAAGCAAAATCTTATTACAAACAATATAAAATTGCACAACTTTTAGGGGTTCAAATTTTGGTTTCGATTTTGGCTCGTTTTCTCTACTCGAACCAACTTCAACGACAAACTCAGGGTAAACACATTATTACCATTATAAACAACATTCACATCTTGTGCATTTCGCAGGTTGATGACGAATGGCAGAGAGCAAAAACATACGCTTACATAAACATTCACAAGCAGTTTTTGCAAGGTACGTAATTTACTGTGCATTTTGGTACTCACCTACAAGTCTTGATATTACATTCTTTTTCTTCCAGGTTCAGTTGACACTGCTATAAAATTTTGTTTCGAAAAAGCAATTAGCAGTTTAAATTTAAAAAGTAACGCAACTAATTTTGAATTTTACAATCCCTTACTTTTATCATTTTCTACAGCTGATAAAAGAAATGAAAACGAAGATATAGAGCAGCCATCTCGGCAAACCTTTGCAAAATTGGTCTGTTTATATTGTCTATAAGTTTTGCCTACAATTAATACTTACAACTACAGCTCCTGCAATGTTCAAACATGACTTTTGGTGCAGCACTGTGCGTGGTATTTTATCAATGGTTAAAT